>VZTI01005589.1:217955-229159 GCA_013397865.1 Struthidea cinerea | reverse complement strand
GTGGCGGTGACGGTGCGTGGCGGTGACGGTGCGTGGCGGGCGCGGGCGGCGGGAATGGCCCGGCTCGGTCTCCCCGAACCCACAGGGACACCCCGGAACCCTCCGGTACCCCCCCCCGGGGTCCGGGTGCGGGTCCTGCCGATCCCCATCACGTTGCGGCCGGGGCGCGCCCGGTGCGGATCCCTGGTCTGCCGTCCCTTGCCAAAGCGGATCGCCAGGCCACGGCTCTAACTGCAGAATGTATTCCCTGATTCACAGAGTCACAGAATCTCCTGAGCTGGAAGGAAGCCGCAGGATTATCCAGTCCAGCCCCTGGCCCTGCACAGACACCCCGGCAGTCCCACCCTGGGCAGCCCTGGGAGCGGTGTCCAAACGCTCCTGGAGCTCAGACTGTTCAGAACGGTTCATGTGTAGGTACTTGTGTGGTTTCTGCTTTTGTGCTCATTCCTCTGCTTTATTCCTGAAGCTACTTCATTCCTTTATTTACTGGAGTTTCCCTCATAAACCCTTAGCTGAGGAGCATCCCTGTGTGCTCTGCGGGGGATGCCCCAAGCCAGATCAGAGATCTCCAGCACATCCCGGCCTGTGTTTGTCTGGTGCCAGAGTTACAGAGTGGAACCTCTGTTACCCTGCAGGGTCCATGGAGAATTTGCTGTTGCAGAGGGGGTCTTGCTGAAACACAGAAAAATGGGTGAACCTTAACGCCTGAGTGCTAAATCTTTGGTTTCCACTTTTTAGGAGGGAAAACTAGGAAATGGCAGAAGCAGTATTTCACCCCCCAAGAAGGAAAAGAAGAGTTTTCGAGTTGTACGAGGCTCCCTTTCCCGTGGATGTAGGGGGGAAGGATTTCAGAGTATGCCACGCTGAGATCATTAACAACAATGTGATTGTGAGGAACCCAGAGGATATTGAACAGCTCTACAACAAGGTGCTGCACCCTGTTTGCACAATATTTGTAGTGTTTTAAATGCAGGTGAAACGTTATACTGGTTCAAATCTGCTGCCTTTATGCTTTTCTGCCCCTTCAGCCTCCTGTGGTTCTCCATATTTCCCTTCTCTCCTGAAATCAATACAAAAAGTTTATTCTGTATCAAAATGTGAAAAGTCTTTCTTATCCAAGCAGGTAAATTTTGGAATGAAGTGATATTGTGAGCTAAGAAACAGCTGCAAAGCCTTCATGTTTATGTCCCCTTTCAACATTTCATGCGACTTTTCAAAGCGTTTTCTTGTTTCTAAAGCTCAGGAGGTTGAAATATTAATGTTTTATAAATGCTTGTATGATTCTTTTAACTTCAGAGTGATTTATTCCTGTGTACAATAATCTGTGTTAAATTTTTTGTGTCTGAGTACGTTTCAGCCGCATTCTAGTGCAGTGGTATCTCTTTGGTTTCGGGTGTTGTTTTCAAACATTTGCTGGAAGGTTTTGGCTGACAAATATTCAGAATTCAGGAAGAAGACCCAACACTCTCCAGGCTAAATGGGATTCAAACACCTGGTTAAATCAGGTGTTTTGATACTGAACCAGTTGCCAGCAGCTAAACAAGCTTTAGGCAGAGCTTAAGTGCTGCAGGAATTCAGCTGTTTGTTCCAGCTGATCTCAGCAGTCCACGTTTTATAACTGGGAAAGAAGTTCATTTTTGTGCCATGAGCTAATTAAGAGGTTTTTCCTGTCCTTTGCAGGGCTATTTTGGAAAAGGGATCCTTTCCAGGAGCCGGCCAGTGTTCAGCATTTCAGATCCTCTGCTGGTGGCCAAGTGGAGAGGTAAATGGGGCCTCTTTGTACCTCATCACTGCTCTGGTAGCTCTTCTCACCTCTCCTCACTCATTGAAGGTGTATTTTTATGAATTACATGCAGAAGAATAATCTGCTGGATCAGGTTGAAGGTATCTCTCTCCCCATCTCTTGTGCCAAGGAAAAATCCAAGAATATGAAATCCGTATGGATAATTCCTTAGTGCATTCTCCCAAACCTTCACTGAGTTGTTGCTTAGGAAGTCTGAAGTAAAGGGACCATCCTGGGACTTTCCCTAATTTTCCTGGGGTTTAATCTGAAGATTTTGGTGTCCCCGAAATCATGAGGGGATGATTTGTGAAGTTTTCAGTCTGCTTTTAGCCAGTTACACCCAGTCTGCTCTTGGCTGTTTATAGGAAGACTCATTCCTTACTCATCTCTCCCATGACAGTGGAGTCCCAGTGGACATCACTGGATTTTATCACATCCCTCCATAATTGTCTGGAGAAAAGAGGAGTATTCAGTTGTTCTCTTGTGCACGCTGCTACCTCTGCACCTTCTCTGGTTCTGCTGTGGCCCTGCTTGAAAACTGGGACCAGAATGGCACTGAGGACTGAAAAAGGGGATAACTACCACCTCAGTGGTCAAAATCACACAAAACCGTCTTTATATTGATGAAAAAATGCATGATTTTTCTTTATACAGGTGTTAACACAAACATGCCCATAATTACATCTCAAAAGTAAGTTAATTTGCTTTTTGCTTGGTGTTTTTAGGAAACAGATTATTCTAGTTTGTATTTCTCTTACTGGCTTTCAGATTGTTGTCTGTATAAATAATAAGGGTGCCTTGCTTCTATTTGCTTTCTCATTATTTCATTTATAAATCACATTAAAAGGAGTAGAAATGGGGTAAGGGATGATACTCAGGGTGGTTTTTCATGTAAGCTTGCAGATATTATTGCTGAATAGAAGCCAAGGCTGAGTGCATGCATGGTATGGGTAATTAATTGTGCACATCTGTGCACAGCAGCTGCTGGGGTGTGTTTGTGAACTGTGCTGAACCTTCAGGGTTTTAAGTGTCAATTGAAGGATGTAATCCCTAGAATTCCTCATTTATTCGTTCCCCAGGTACCAGCGCCGTGTGCAGTGGGCTAAAAGCGTCCTGCAGGAGCAGGGCCTCGACGACTGCTCCGTCACCAAAATCCTGGACACTTACACCAAACCCCTGGGGCTGCCCTTCTCCAGAGAGGATGGGGCTGAACAAACTGGAGACAGCTGCACCAGAGTGGGCCCAAACCCAGAAAATACAGAAGTGTGCAGGCAGTCTGCTGGCAGCGAAGGAGCCCAAAGTCCTGAGGGTCAGAACGGGGGCTCCGAGGAGGGAGGACATGCAGCCATGGATCCTGGGAGTGGCTCCAGGGACGAGGAACGAGGGGATTCCAGAGAAATGGCTGAAGGGTCCTGCCACAGGGACCCTCCTGTGCTCTGTGGCTGCAAGGGGAAGCAGAGCCCTGAGCAGAGGGCTTGGGAGGGGATGGACTTGAGGGAATGTGCTCCGGAGTATGTGCTGGTGCAGGAGGAGGAAGAAGGAAGCTCCTGTCCTGAAGATGACTCCACTCGTGCACAAGGGAATGTAAGGAAAAAGAGGATTGTAATCTTTTAGAAAAAGCTGCTTTCAGAATTCAGTATTTCTTTCCAGTTTAACGTTTTAGTAATACAGTCAATTTTTCTTGTAGCTTGTCAAGAAGGAAGTATTAGTATGCAGAAAAAACCCATTTAGGATTTTTGAGTACTTACAACTCAGCTTGGAAGAGGTACGTGTCAAGCACAGTGCAAGTTGGCTTGCTTTTCACCTGAAAAAGCAAACGTTGATCTCTGTTACAATGTCATTTAATACCTGTTTCTAGAGTGCAGGGTCCTCTTGTGTCTCCTAAGTATTTGCATTGTCTTAGTCATTAAACTTAGCTTGGATAACCTGTGATAATTACATGAAATGATTGAAAAATAGTAAGGGTCCAATCCCATTTGCTTTAGATGAATAATCCCACTGCCAGAGAGACCAGTGGCAGGACTTAACTATAGAAATACCAGGAACATAATGTTTATATGAATCCTGTTTAAATTGTGCTGCTTTTAAATATAATATGTGTTAATTTTAAGACCATGGCTTCAGCAGGGATGACGTAGAAAATTAATTAATTAAGCCTTTGTTCTTGCAAGGCTTTGTGTGTAAACCACAGGAGGAATGTAGCTATGAGTTAAATTTATTCTGTTTCTTTTTTCAGGCTTTTTTCTTGGTGTATGCCCTGGGATGTTTAAGTATTTATTATGGTGAGGTAAGAGATTGGATAAATTTTGGATTACTGGGGATACTCTTTCTGTGGATATGGTTTGGTCTGAAATCTTTACCTATATGGCAGTGATTTATGCTGTTAATTCTGGAGGAGGAAACACCAAACAGACTAATTGGGAGGATTTCCTTACAAGTAATGGTATTTATGTTTAGAACATACAGGTCTGAAAGCTTTAAATTTACCAAGACAAATAGAATTAAGCACAGTCTGTCTGTTGAGAAAGGATTTTTGTTGTAACTTAGGCAGGAAATATGGGAGAAATAACATGGTGAATAGTCACACCTGAAATGGCAAAATTCCTTGGAGTTTTAAACATTAATTCCATGAAGCTATTATTCAAGAAATGACATTAGTTCAAACCTGTGCTTTTAGTTCAAGATTTATCAGCCTTTCCTTTAAACAGGGGTGTTATGGGACTGGTTGTGAACTGCCTAAAAGACCCACTAAGTGGAGCACCAGGTTCCTGTCTTGCATGTAGGGATTCTGTGTTTCACTGCCTGTAGCTCGTGCTGCGTGCAGCAGCCTGTGGTGCTTGGTGTTTGGCTGTTGTGATATTTGGTATTTGGCTGCAGTGCCGTGTGTGCAGAGCACGACTGGTTTGTATCAATGCCGTGGCCTTGCTGTGTGGTTTGCAGGAGCCCCTGAGCATTGTGAAGCTGTGGGAAGTGTTCAGCGAGGTGAAGCCTGACTTCAAAACCACCTACATGGCCTATCACTACTTCAGGGGCAAGGGCTGGGTGCCCAAGGTGGGGCTGAAGTACGGCACGGATCTCTGTGAGTACCTCCCCAAAAAATGGGATCATTTCCACTTCACTCCTCCTCCAGGCAAGGCAGAATGTCAGGCCCAGAGAGGAATTCAGTGAGGAGCTGCAGGACTGGAGCAGCCCTTGCTGCTTGCAGTTGGCAAAGGACATTTGGGGTTAGCAGTGAAGTTGGGAGATAAGTGGAAAGGAACGTCCCATATCCAGTAGCTGAAGTGACATCTTGGGAGGTCTGGTTTGCTTCATGAGGTTCATAATTCCTACAGGATTGCACTGAAATTCCCTTCCCAGCTTTCTCTGTCCCCTTCTAAACACGTCTTCTGCAGTGTTAATGTGACAGTCTGTAGAGTAACAGGTTTGAATCCAGATCCCAATTCACATCAAAGTTCATGCACCTCATTCATCCCATTTAATAGAAGCTTGTGCTGAATTTACTGCTAAGACTGCTTCTCTATATGGGTTTTTTGAGGGAGAAGGAGAAGGGACTTGGTTTTTGTATGAATGGTTGGGGGTTTAAGATTACAGAAATAATTAGTGGTGTCCTTGCTAAGTAATTAAGAACTCCATTTAGCTCATGTCAACATAAACAGTGCAGTGATGTGACAATATTGATGGGCCCTGGTATTAAACTCAGTGGAACTCTGACCTAACTGAGGTGTTTCTCTTTCATTTCAGTGCTGTATCGAAAAGGGCCCCCCTTCTACCACGCCAGGTTTGACACTCATGTTTCTGGCTCATTCCTTTGCTTCAAATTAAATTTCACTCACACCAGTTTAGCACCTTCACTGGTTAAGCATATATTCATCACTCAAAATATGTTGCCAGCTGGGAATGTGAGAATCCTTTTAGCAGAGTACTAAATGACAGCATTTCTTTGATTTTAAATAACAGGCATTAAAAATTACAAGTTATAGATGATGATGCACTCAGGAAAATAATTGGGTTTAGCAATGCTGACTTAGAAAAATATATGGTCTGGGTATTTATGTGATTTGGGAGAACTTTTAAGGGATGATAATTGTCTTTATTTATTGGTTAGGTTGAACTCGTAGATAATAAATTGGTTATAAGTGTCAGCTCAGCATTAACAAAGAGCATGCCACAAACATCAGGAGAAGGGTGGGGAGGGAAGGTGCCATTGGGCATATCCACAACTTCAGTATTTCTGCTCTTTTCCTTACAGGAAAAGACTAAATTTCAGCTTGCTACCTGCAAGCTGGCAGATTGTTTAATGCCAGTTCTTAGCCTCTAGTTGCTGAGTTTTCTTCTGAAAATGGCAGTTTCCTCTCTGTGACTTGTCCTGCCTGCTGTGTCTTCCAGCTACTCTGTCATTGCTGAGTTGGTGGATGATAATTTTGAAGGTTCCCTTCGCAGACCCCTCAGCTGGATGTCCCTGTCTGGGCTGAACAGAACAACTGCAAATGCTTCTAAGGTACAAGTGCTGGGGTAAAAGCAGCTTTGGAATGATAAATGTGCAGTTTGGCTCCAAAGAGCAGGGACTTGGAGTGAGGCTGGGAAGACAATCCTCCTGATGAATGTGTTGAGTTGCAGTAGGGAAACAAGTTGCCTTTGTCAATATCCAGGTGAATGCTGGAAGAATTATTATTAAATAATTATTATTAAAGTTCTGCCACCTGTAGGAATGTTAAAAGTTGTGTGAGGAACAGCAAAAAGACGCGAGGGACACTTGTTTCCTGATTGCCACTTCTGTTTTTAAAGCCCTTTCCATCTCCCAGGATTTTCTTTTGAGCAGTGAGACTGAAATTTCCCTGAGATTTTCTGTGTGAGCTTCACGGTGCTTCCGTAATCCGCTGCAATTCCTGTGTTTGCTGGCTGCCCACAGGAGCTCATGCTGTGCTATTTGATCAGACCTTCTGACATGACTGCAGAGGAGATGTCAACCCCAGAGTGCATGAAGAGAATCAAGGTTCAGGTGAGTGGTTCCTGCTTTTCTGCGAGAACTGTCCCTTGTTCTTTGGCTTGATTTGGGTTTTGCACACATGGCTGCAATAAAATTAAATTCCTTCATGCCCCAAGTCATGAAGAGTGCATTGCAGGCTCTCTAAAAACTTAAAATCTCCTAATCTGAATGTTGCTGTGCATGTAAGCATTTGCCTGGGGAAACAGGGATACCTCTGCAGGTGGCAGGTCTAATACACGTTCAGAAATAAAGGGGGAAATGTGTGAGAGTTCAGGAACACAGTCATCTACTAAAATTTCTCAGTGGTCACATAATACACATCAATTTTACAGACCTAATCCCTATCCCTCACTGATTATTTGTAGCTTTCGGGGTTTTTCCCATAATAATTGCTGGGTTTTATTTCAGGAACTGATCGTGACTCGTTGGGTTTCTTCCCGTGAGCGCAGTGAACAGGATGAATTTTAACTGACTGCACAAGTAAAACTCACTTTTGTAAAACCACTTCTTGTTGTTTTTTACCTGATCTCATGATGAAGTGTTGCCTCAGAACATTTTCTACCAATACATTCACTTGGTATGTATAAATGCTATTTAAAATGAGGTGTATCATGTTTACTGGAGAGACTGTTGTACTGTAAAATGTAACTGAACAGATGAAAGGGAAAAAAATTAAGCTGTGTCCCAAGTCAAAATACAAAAGATAAAAAGGTGTATGTTTGAGTGGTGGCCACACTGCAGTCATTAGGAACAGTATTTCTGATACTATGGCAGCACAAACCTGACTGCAGAGTCTTGGTGAAATTGCACAAATTTGGATTTGGGGAGAGGTTTGGTTGTTGCAGTTGGGTGCCTGGACCCTGGAACTTATTTTCATAATCATAAGCTTAGAATTGAGGAACTCTTCCCAGAATGTGCAAGGATTTAAACTTATTCTGTGGCCTAATGAGGTGTTGGGCAGCTTTCCCCATCGGGGTGAGATGTGTTGCTTCCCTTGGGATTTGCAGTTTCACACTCAGGAATTCACACATCTGAATTCCACCTTGGCTTCCTTGCTTCACCATGCAGTTTGGAATGGAAAAAGAAATCTGACTGGCAAAGAGGCTGGATTTATTTGTTGTTATATTTATTAGTAATTAAAGGCAAGGAGAATAACAGTGAATCTGCAGTCAGACGGGGATTGGGGATTTCAGGAGCACACCAGCAGGTTCCCTTTTTTTCACTCGTCAGTAAACAACTGCGACAGGAAAAGGCCGTTTTGGTTTGCTACAGCTGAAGTTACCACAGTTCATTTGTAAAGCCCTGAATTCCACAGCAGTCCTGATTTCGGGTGTGAAGTGTCTTTGCAGAACAGAGCACACAGTGAGTGTTGAATCAGAAAAGATTTTTCCATAGGAATAGTTCCCATGGAAGTTCTCTGTAGTGTGTACATTGTATGTGTGTTACTTCACTGAAATTCACAAGCTCAGTCTCCTGATCCTTCCGGAGGAGCAGGATAAAGTTAATGGCGTTTTTAACAACATTCAGCCTTAACCCCTGAGATGTGGAGCTTTAACCCTTCCCTTCCCATTGCTGCTGTCCTACTCCAGCAAGGTGTCGTTTCCAGCCCCGCTGTCCTGCTCTTGCTCGGGCAGGGGCACGATGTAGAAGTCGCTGCGTGCCAGCTCCTGGTGCAGGGTGAGGTACCTGGAGGCCTCCCTGGTGTGTGGGATCAGGAACCTCTCGGTGAACTGGGCCTTGCTCAGGGGTTCCTGGCCCCGGCCCCGGCGGACGCGGTTGACGAAGGCCAGGGCGAAGGTGTAGCAGTTGTGCTGCTGCTCCTCGTACCTGGGGAAACACCTGCTCAGCAAGGGCACTTCCCCTCCATCCCAGTGGTTCAATATATGCCATTCAACACAAGCAGTACTTCCCAGCCAGGGAACTCTCTCATTTTTATGCTGAGGGCTGCAAGGTTTGACAAAAATGAGTTATTTTTTATCCTTATTTGGCTTTTACCTTGTTACCCTCTGCTCTCCCACCTCTTGTTACCAACTCTTTCCTGCAGCCCCAGAGTTAACTGTGTGCCACCACGGGTGTGTGGGAGCGCATTTAAAATCCAGTTCCTTCTATCCGTGATGTTCCCTACTATCCTTCAGTAAGTGAAGAACTATCTAGAAAATCAGAATCAGGCTTGGCCTGAACCCAAAGGAGTTACAGGATTAGTTTAGTGCAGTTCCTGTCCATTGAAAAAATAAGCAGAGAATTTAATTAAAAGAGTTCCGTTTTCAGTTCAGTGGTCATTGGTCTGGTTGTAGAGAAAGTAGGTCAGTGTGTCAGGGGGTGGCAGATGGAAACCAAAGCTTGGAGAAGGGATGCACACGTCTCCACCTTCTGCCAGTGATTTTTTGACGTCAAGTCAGTTTTAGTATTACTGGGAACTGTAAAAGTAACACAAATCCTGTTGGCTTTACCAGCTCTGAAAACATATAAAAATTCTTTTCTAAATTAAATTCTTCCATCTCCTTTAGGGGAGTAATGCATGATCCCTTAAATTTTATAGTCAGCACATAGAGAATTGCTAAAAAATGCTTTTGATTTGATGTTTTCTTTTTTCCTTTTATATTATGGTTACATTTATTCAGTGAAAGCCAGGCAGGTTCTGTGTTATAGCTGCTCTTACTGAGGGACAATCCCAGGACTGTCGTTCTCCTGGAGAGCTGCTCTGTCCCCAGAAGAGCTGGAAATCAGCCTGGTTTCCCATTTCTCACCACTGACAACAAAAACATCATCTGGGTATCAGAACTGGGCAAGAATCCCATCACTGCGCTCAGCCTTCAAATGCAAATACAACTCAAACTGCTGAAACCTAGAAAAATAAATACGAAGTTGTGCCTGGACTTCCGTACTCAGCAGCATGCAGGTAATGTTTCATTGAACCGGGGCTTTAATGCAAAATTCCCTAAAGCCACCTCTTGTTTTAGAGCTTTTATGTTCCAGCAGCTGAGTTTGTTACTTAAAATTCAGAGCACTCTGTCCAGCCAGGGCAGGCTGAGGGTAATCCTGGGGCTGTCAGGAATGTGTGTCCTGAAGGGCACCAGGCTCTGAACGACCCCCAAACCTTGTGGGGTCTGAGAGGGACCAGCCCAGCTGCTCATCCCACACACACCCCAGACTATCATCGACACACCTGTGAGGGAGCCAGGCCTCTTCCAAGGAAAATTCCTCCAGGAGGTCGTCCCACTGCTGCAGGAGCTCCGACATGTCCTGCTGCACCAGGGGGATGCTGATGCACTGCTCCCAGCCACTGCCAGCCCTGTGCACACCCTCCTGGTCATAGTTGTACACCACGCCTGGAAACACAGCAATGGGGCGCTGGGGGACACACACAGAGCCCTTTCTGGGGTTTTTTTGTGACTTCACTTCCCATCAGCCGAGTAGGAAATGCAGCCCTGGCTTCCAGCAAAAACCTGGTCCCATTTTCACAGCGTGGTTTGAAAAAAAGTTTTGCTCTTCTGATAATCAGAGCGATTTAAGGACAATCAGGCTTCATTTTAAACCCTCAGATCAGACTGTCTTTGTATTAAATATACACCTGAAATGATGTTTGCAGGGTGGGCCTACTCTAGGGAGAACCCAGCAGGACTTTTAAAAATGTTTTTCAATTAGGGGTGTTTTTAGAATTACCAAAAACTGTGTTAAACTCAAAAATTCCTGTAATTCCTTTAAAGCAGGCCTAGCATTTCATTCCGGGGTGGAAGGCACACGTTTGTTCTGTTCAATGCCTGTTTAATCCATTCAGGGGAATGGATTTGCTCTGGAGCTCTGCTGCAAGGTGAGACAATTCCCAATGGCCTGATCCCAGGATATTCCGAGCAGGAATTGGCAGGGCGGCATGGGTGGCAGCTGGGGTGGCTCCTGCTGGGGTGTGGGAGGGGGGCACGGCCTGGCAGGGACCCCCAGGGTGCTGGTTACCCTTGGAATTGGTGATCCCGACGTGCAGGTCGGAGTGCCCGTCGTACCCCCTGCGAGAGGAGCGGAGGGGCTGGTGAGGGACAGGAATGGCCCCGCACGGCCTGGCCCGGCACAGGCGGGAGGCAGAGCTCCACCGACACCGGGAAAGGGCGGCTGCATTCCCAGAACGGGTGTGATCCCTGTCCCTGCCCATCCCTGTCCCATCCTTTACCTTCTTCCTTGTCTTCCCGTTTCATTTCCTTCCCCCTTCCCTGCCCTTTCCCTTGTCTTCCATTCCCTTTTTATTCCCCCTTCCCTTTCCCTTTTCCCTTCCCTTTCCCTGTCCCTTCCCCTCGCATTCCCTTTCCCTTCCCTTTCCCCTCCATTGCCCTGCCCTTTTCCCTCCCCATTCCCTCCCCTCCTTATTTCCATCTCCTCCCCTTTCTCATTTCCATCCTCCTCCCGCTCCCTCCCCGTTCCCCATTCCCGTCCCCCTTTCCCTCC
>VZTI01005589.1:169763-215023 GCA_013397865.1 Struthidea cinerea | reverse complement strand
CGCTGGAGCCTCCTTCCTGGAGATGCTCTGCCTGCCAGTCCCTTTCAGTGGCCCTGGGAAGGGACTGCTTCCATTCTGCTCCCTGAGGGATGAGAGGGGAGTGTTTTGTCCACCCTGAGAGGAGGATGGAGTGGGGGGGAGTGTCAGCCTCTGCTCCCAGACAGTCAGCAGCAGGACAGGAGGAACTGTTTGATCCCTCCCCCCTGTTTGATGGGGGAGGTTCAGGCTAGACATCAGGAAGAATTTTTTCATGGAAAGGGTGGTCAGGCATTGGAAGGGAGTCCCCATCCATGGAGGTGTCCAAAGAAGACTGGATGTGGCTCTCAGTGCTCTGGGCTGGGTGACGAAGTGGGGACTGGTCACAGGCTGGACTTGATGATCTTGGAGGTCTTTTCCAGCCTCGGTGATTCTGATTCTGTGAGTCCATTTGTGAACAGAAAACACCTCAGTGAATGTTGCAGTTGAGCTTTTCAGTAGGCAGTTTTGGAAAATCCCTGCGAGTCATGAGCAGAAAGGGCTTAGAGATGAGATTCCACTGGGAAGAAAACTTGAAATTTGGAGAGGAAGGATCTGGAGCTGGTGGTGGGGGCTGAGTGCCGTGCCCTGTGCTTGTCCCTCCCAGATCTGTGCGGCTCCAGCGAGGAGAAGCAGCGGCCCGGTGCCCCCGGGGCCGTGCTGTGCTGCAGCGAGCCCGGGGACAGCGAGGAGGGGAAGCCCCATTCCTACCTGGAGGCCATCTGCAGCGGGCTGGAGGAGCCGGGGGCCGGGGGCTGCCCCGGGGCCGGGGAGCAGCTGTGTCCCTACGCCGCCGCCGGCACCTGCCACTTCGGGGAGCGCTGCCTCTACCTGCACGGGGACCTGTGCGAGATCTGCGGCCTCCAGGTGCTGCACCCCTTCGACCAGGAGCAGAGGAAGGCCCACGAGATGGTAAAGGGGGAGCTGGGGGATCTGCTCTGCTCAGGGCAGGGTTTGGGCTGTTGGCTCCGAGTGCTTTCTGCAGAGGAGCCTCTTCCAAAGAGCTTCTGTTTTACTGCTTGTCCAGAGAAAGGTGCTAAGAGTGCTCTGCTCAAGCATCTGGGGCTGAACTGGCAGTGATACTGCAGGTAGCAGCTTGTGGTTTTTCCCATTTCATCCTCATCAGAGACTGGCCTGCAGCCTTCTCCCACAGCACCCCGCAAGTCTCCCAGGAGAATGTCTTCCGGAAGTCTCTGACTGAGTCACCAGCTCACCTTGCAGTGCTGTGGGAGTGTGAATGGGTTGTGGATTGGCACTGCTGGGATGAGAAATGCTGGAGGAAAGCCTGAAATAAGAGATTTAATTCCTTAACTGGGTAAAAATTAGCATCTGGTGAATGAATGTGGCCCTAATTATAATCAGAGGAACACCTTGAGTGTGGCACCTATTCAATGAGATGTCTTTTGGGGATGTTTGAAGCATCAAATAATTCAATACCTGTTCCCTGACGGAGGTGCAGAAAGGGGTGACTGAATGAAGCACCCTGGCATCTTTATTTCTGACAGCTGAGAGAACATCAAAGGCTGAAATAGATGATTAAATTTAATGTTCTTTAAATTAAGCGATGACAGTGACAGGTAGGAATGATGCCCTTGATGAGTGTTCCGTGTTCTCCCTGCAGTAGATCCTTTCCAGAGGCACTTTGGTTTGGCAGCTGGGCTGCACTCACAGTGACTCTCTCCCGTGACAGATGTGCATGGCAACGTTTGAGCACGACATGGAGAGGGCCTTTGCCTTCCAGGCCAGCCAGGACAAGGTGTGCAGCATCTGCATGGAGGTGGTGTATGAGAAACCCTCAGCCTCGGAGAGGAGGTTTGGGATCCTGTCCAACTGCAACCACACGTACTGCCTGTCCTGCATCCGCCAGTGGCGATGTGCCAAGCAGTTCGAGAACCCCATCATCAAGTGAGTTGTGTGACCTGCCCTGGCCTGAGAGGGGCCTGAGCCTGCTCACAGGGGAGGCTGGAGCTGCAAACGTTACCAGAGCTCAGCAAAGCCTGCTCCAGGTGCTGGCCAGACCCAGGACTTGGCTATGAGAGCTGCCTCTGCCAGCAGCAGGACGCACTGGGTGTCCTTTGGTAACAGTTCCACTGTGGGAAGAGCTTGGCCCGTGGCCCTGTCTGATTGTGTGGTCAGTGGGCAGAGGGGACTCTGCAGCAGCTGGCACCTTGTAAAGCCCTGCCCTTGCACTGACCTGTGTGCAAAACCAAGAACTTTTTTTTCCCCCTATGTATGTGCTTAATTACAGGATTTCCCCCTAAATTACAGCTTGCTCCAGGTAAATGTTCCACTAACCACACATTTATCTGTGCCTGAGTGAGTGTCTTCTAGCTCTACAAAAAATGTGTTCCAAATATGTTCTCCTCAGATGAGAGAATTTAAAACATCCAGTTAGGGAAGTTTCCTTTTTTGAGCATCTCTCAAGAAGACTGAAATATTTTCAGTCTTCTACCAAAACAGACTTTTCTGCACAACTTTCACTCCAGATTTCAATGAAGTGACCATCAGCTCATTGCATTTCAAAAGGCTGAGACACTTACTTTGGGTTTTTGGCTTCTTGCTGCACTCACAGAACACAGTTTGTTTCTGCAGGCTGAGGAAACCCCCGTTGCTTTTGCTCAAGTCCAGAAACAAACACAAGCCCTGGGGTGCCCTGAATTGGGTTATCCCAACTGGAACTCCCAACTGATGCACACCAAAGTGCTGTGCTAACGTGGGAGGAGGTGTCTGCTGCCTGAGGTGACAAACATCCCCTTTCCCTGGGGAGGATCCTCACTGCTCGTGGCAGATTTGTGGAGGGTTCCAGTCTGGGGAGGTACCAGAGCATCTCTGTTTTGTCCTGTTCCTCCAGGTCCTGCCCTGAGTGCCGGGTGATCTCCGAGTTTGTCATCCCCAGCATGTACTGGGTGGAAGAGCAGGAGAAGAAGAATGAGCTGATTGAAGCATTTAAGCAGGGAGTGGGGTAAGTTCAGGAACCACCCACACTCCTCAAGTTGTTCTTCAGTTGCTCGAAGACTTCAGTCAATTGCTGAGCCTTTATTTTTAAACTTAATGTACTTGCAGACCATTCTGCAGAGAGCTCCTCATCTCTGTTCACACTTCTGCTCTACTCTGTGGCTGTGTAATTGCAGTTCAGAAATTCAGCCTCACTGCTCAGAAACGTTGAAGCTATTTCAGCTCCGTTGCCAAAATCGGCTTCACGCGGCTGCTGCCGATCCCTCAGCCACAACAGCCTGGAAGGTTGTTGGTGACTGAGGAGAGCAAACAGGGAAGGAAAACATAACAGTGGGATAAAAATGCACGTGGCTTTTGCAGTGGCTGCTGGAGATGGCCGAGACTCCAGGAGTGCACTGCTCGTGCTGCCCAGTAGCGATCTGGCTGCAGTGTGTGCAGCCTGTGCTTCCCAGAGCAGCGAGGAGCTGCCACTGCTCTCCTGCTGCCTCTCTTCTGGGCCTGGAGTTCCCTCTGCAGCTGTTTTTCATTGCAGAACAACCCCCCAGCGCCCCCAGGTCCTGTGTGAGGACCCACCCTGGAACTGCTGTGCAGCCAGGACAGCTTTGGGTGACTGGCAGAGCTGAGGGAAACTTAAATTAACAAAGTATTGGCACAGACCCTTCAGAGGAGATGAGGAGAGGAATTGGGTCATAAAAGCGCAGCGGTAGGAAATGCAGGAGACAGCACAGGCTAGGAAAACAGTAGTTGCTTGGCTCATGGTGATGTTCTTTGAACATCCTTCACTTTCCACATCTTAAGGCAGTTCCATTTTATTTGATTTATGATGCTGTTCTTTTTTATGTGTTTTTGTTCACTTTAAATGATCTCTGCCCTCTATTTCACCGCTCTCAGCTGGGGAATGGGAGGCCAGAGCTCTGGCTATGTAACCAGAGCATCACTGAGGCTGTGGGGACTGAACTGCATCTCCTTCCCTTCAGCTGAAGGCAATAACCCTCTCTCTTCTAACCAACTCAGGAAAAAGCCCTGCAAGTACTTTGAGCAAGGGAAAGGAACGTGCCCCTTTGGAGGGAAGTGTCTTTACCTCCACGCTTATCCTGATGGGACCCGAGCTGAGCCTGAGAAGCCCAGGAAGCAGCTCAGCTCCGAGGGCACTGTGCGGGTAAGGAGTGTCCAAAACCTCATTTCAGGGTCACCTGTGCTACTGGGGAACGTTTCCTGCCATGCAGGACAAGTGAAAAAAACATCCTGCAATGTTCCTTCAGGCAAAGGTTTGTTCTTGGGGACAGGAGGTGCCTCTCATTTAACTGCAAAATGTCATTGCTTTGTTTTTTCAACCAGTCCTTCCATGGCAAACCTTTCCTCACAGCAGTTCTGCCCTTACAGCTTTCCCCCACAGCACCAAAAGCTCCTCTCCTGTGCTGGCACTAAGGGCAGCTGAACAGGGTGGAACCTCAGCAGCTGCTGTGGCTCTGCCCCAGCTGTGTCCCCTCACTGCCTCTTCTGGGACACGGGAGCCTGGCTGTCAGCCCTGAGCTCAAACCCAGTCTTGGGACCTCAACTTCTGACTGGTTTTTTAGAGGAAATCAGAGTGCCAAGGCCAGCGTTGTGCTGGCCCTGTGGCTGGGTGGTGCTCAGGCAGCTTTTTCTCTGTTGCAGTTCTTCAATTCCGTGCGCCTGTGGGACTTTATCGAGGACAGGGAGAGCAGGAGCGCGCCCGGCGCGGACGACGAGGTCACGGAGCTGGGGGAGCTGTTCATGCACCTCTCGGGGGCTGAGGAGGATCCCACTGCTGCTCAGTGAGGGACCCACAGCCCCTCCGAGCCCAGCAATGCAGCTATTTATTAGCCAAGCTTTTACTCCCTCCAGCACAGGTAGAACAAATGTGCCCTGGTTACTTGTGCAGTCCTGGTAAAGTTTTCAGATAGTTTTTATATGGCAACAAAAAAAGACTAAAATATATTAAAAAAAAAAATAAATTGGCTGCATGGAAAAAAAATCCCTTAATCCCAGGAGGGTTTTCTCCCTCTCTGGCCTAACATATGCTGTCTTGTGAGCTGAGTGGTAGTGTCAATACAGGTCCAGTGAAAGCTTAAGCTGGTAAAAACTGTTGCTAAATAGAGTTTTGGTGCTTATGGGTTTTTTCCTCCACTAAATCAGCTAAATGTATAACTACAAAACCCACTGGGAGTAATGGTCAGTGTAGGGTTTTCTCCTTAAAAAGGAGCTGGTACATTATACCTCAAATAGTACCTGGAGTTGAGAGCAGAGTTTACTGCACCCTTAGGGTGTGTCGGGACGGGGCTGGACAGGGCCTGGCTCTCCAGGTGCTGCCAGTCGGGTTCCCACCCCTGTTTTACACTAATTCACGTGCTCAGAGGCAGGAGTGGCTCCTGGAGCACCTGCTGTAGAGCAAATGCAGCTGCAGCCCGGGTGGCACAGGCAGAGCTAAACTGAACTCGCTGCACAAACTGGAGCCTGGAAACTGCAGCACGAGTGAGGTGCTCTCACTAATGCTGGCCAGAGTCCTGCCCAGAACCAGCAGTGGCTCTGCAGCAGCTCAGTGCCTCCATTTGCCTTTTCCCCAGCAATGCTGAAGGCCCACAATTAATGGGATTAATGCACATCCCTGCTGAGGCAACAGAATTGTCACTGAATTCTGGCTGTGTTAAAAATGGGATTTCTGTTTGTGTGGCAGAAGCAGTTGGATTGATTGAGAGATCTGGCAGCAGAAGTTAATTCTGCCAAGTCATTTGTATTAACTTTGCAGATGAACCAAGAATTCAGTGTGCACTCAAGGGGCTGCTGAGTAACAGCTTGGACACACCTGAGCATGAGCTGTCAGCCTGACTCAGGTCCTGTAAATGGCTGCTCAGTGTCTGTAAATATAAACAGAGATGTGGGGTTTATTTTGGAACAGTGTGCCTGCAATGGGAGGCAGGTGTGGAACTGGTTTGGTTATTATCTATAGCAATATAAAAGCAGAAAAATCATATTTTAACATGTGTAAGAAAGAAAAGCCAAGAGCAGGAAGGTCTGTAATCAGCACCTGTGGATCAGTGACAGGACTGGGTGATGGTCACAGTCTTGATCCATCGGGGTGGGGGATTATGAAGCAAAATGGATTCAGAGAGACTTGGGCAGGAAGCTGCTGCCAGCTGGGCAAACAGAGGTTTGGTGACACCAGGATCTGGGTCCCTGCTGGGAGGGGAACAGCAGGAGCCTTAATCTGGGATTCAAACATCTTTAACTGGCACCAAAGCGGGGACTCCAGGATTATCCATGCAGCTGCTGCTGGCCTTTCTGGGTCAGCATGGTGACACTGCAGCTGTGAGAGGGGAGCTCCTCCCCTCTGCCCTGCCCAGCACTGCCCCACACTGCCCATGCCAGCTGTGCCCTCTGTTCTGACCTGGAAATTAAACTTTCCCATCATTATTTCCCCTCTAAAGGTAATTTTTTAGCAGAGCTCACTGCACAGTCAGGCCTGGCCTTGGCAGTGTCTGTAACAAACACCAGTTCCCAGCTTCTTGGTTAAACTGGGCACCAGTGAAGCTCTGAAGTCCAATGAGTGCAATTGGTCAGCACTAATTACAAAGGAGAAGGCAAATTATCCCTCAGAGAGATGTCACACACTAAGATGATTTTTCAAGGGCACCCAAGCACTCTTTTACCCCAGAATACTTCAGCCCTCACCCTCCCCAAGAAGCCATGAGGAGTAGTCTGAAATTAAAAAGGTAACTTGTTTTTCAAAGCTACCCAGGGACTTACAAGGTCTGAGTTTCTAAGTGCTTCACTCAGCACCTTTCATTTAATTGGACTTCAAGTGCTGGTTAAAATAAGCATATTAATCAAAAATATTTAAATTTTTCAAGAGACACACAGTCTGGTTTAAAAATCATGGGTTAATGGTTCCTTTTGGGAAATCAGAGTTAAAGCAGTTTACCTGTTCTGGGTTTTTTTTTCTTCCCCTTTTTAAGCTTATTGTAATGAAGTTAAAATTAGAGATAAATAATGTTTAGAGAGAGCTGCAGTCCAAATACTCAGAATATTATTAAAAACCATGCAGAACTATATGGAACAGTCTCCTCCAAGTCTCAATTTACTTTTTAGGAAGCAAAGCTTATGGTCATTCTCAGTTATCACCCAGGGATCAATATCCCACCCTTTTTGTTCTGTTATAGAATATTCTGAGGACACACTGGAGGTTCTTTCTGCCTCTGGCTCTCCTCCCTTTCACAAGAGCTCTGTGGGGTTTTGTTGCTGCAAATGAAGCTGCAGTGGCTGTTTGGGCATTACAGGGAGAGCTGGACACAGGGACTGTCACAATTCCCAGCAAAGGCAGCAACTCTGCCCAGCAGCTTTGGGGTGGAGGTGCCAGAGGGCACAGCCAGCCCCTGTCACCACTCACGGGCCCCCGTACCTGTGCACGCAGAGGAAGGCAAAGTCCCACACTGGGCTTCCATTTGTGCTCCAGTAACCACATTTCACCTGACTGCTATTTAAAAAAAGCCATTTTTAGATTCAGCCACCTATTCCTGTCCTCCGTGGAGTTCAGCCAAGACAAAACAGTCACTTTCACCTCAATAAACAAGAGAAAACGGAGCAAAAGTGGTGCAGGGAAAGAGCCTGAGAGCACATCAGTGTGGGTGTCCAGAGCAGCTGCTGGTGAAAGAGCACTGCAGTAGGAGAAAAACTGTCTTGTCATGTGACTGGAAATGGGGAGGTTGTTTTATCAAGTGTGTTTTTACTTGCACTGCTATTATTTATCAGTTACTTTTTAAAAATTATTCAAGATGTAATTTCCTGAGTTTTCCAAATGCAGACGTCCCACTCAGAACTGTGGATGACTACATTAAAATGATGACATTGAATCTTAAACCTAAAATTTAATTTATTTTATTAAAATAAGATAATCAGAGGAACCTTGGCTTACAATAAATGCATTTTCTCAGGAGCAATAAAAACAAAATTAAAACCCAAATCAACAAGAAAAACTGTATATGCTCAGTTTCCTCTTGCTAGTGCATCTCTTGGACGACAGCTTCCGATGGGATGCAGCCTCTGCAGGAGATGGGAACATCCCTCAGCCTTTTCCAGCCCCCAGCCCAGCATTCCTCACTCACCCCTGGCTGGGCTGCAGGAACAGGTCCGTAGTACCAAAGGCAGCTGGAGGCTTCTCAAGATGACCAAAGCAGGACTGGCTCACCTCCTTCTCTGAGCAAGACAATTCACAACAGATTCCATCCTTTTGCAAGAGTTTTTCTTCTATGTGCAAAACTATTGCAAAACTATTTTGTGTTGAATTAGCATTTGAACTTATTTCATTGGCTTGGTGAAGCTCTTAGGCAGGAGCTGATTTCCAGAGTTATTTCCTCTTCCCACTCCAGGCACAACTCCCCAGGGTAAGGTGGCACTTGGCATGGGGCAGTCAGAGCACCAGAACATCACCTGTCCTCAGAGCCACCCCCACTGAGCACAGATCAAACCCAGCCAGAACCACTGCCAAAGAAACAGCCATCGCTTCTGGGAAGGGGAAAATAAGGCTCAAGTGCATCTATTAAAAAAATAGTAATAGATCTCTTGATTTGTAGTCTGTTACCTCTCCCAGAACAAGAGATGGTAGCAAAGGCAATGAGGAGCTGTGTCCCTGCAGGCTGAGAACTGCACGAATCCGTAGCAGCTTCTTTGTACAAGTGGGACGCGGAAGATCCTGCTGGAGGAGCCTGGACACCGAGGCATGGGAAGCACAACTCGTGTTCCTCCTGCTGCTCCACCCTGGGAGCACGAGGGCAGGAGCAGCTCAGAACACGGGCAGCCGGGTGGAGGTCAGCGTGCACGAGTTGATGTCCTCGGTGTGGGCGGCGCGGTGCAGGGACGGCTCCGAGGCGCTCCGGTTGATTTTGGGTAGAGAGTGCTGCAAGAGCTCGATGGACGACAGGATCTGAGGGAAACAGCACAGTAAAGAGGCTTGTGGGACAAGCAGCTCCGTTTCCATCCCAAACGTTCATTCATTCATTCAGTTCTTATCCCATAAGCTTAACTGTAATGCTCCCTCCCTGGGGCACTGAAAACACCTCTCCGGCTGGAGGAGTCCAACTCTGCCACCCACTGTCAGCGCTGGGAGGGGCCTCAGGCAGTTTCAGAGGGTGGGAGGGTGTTTTTCAGCAGTTCACAGACGTTAGGATCAATTAACAAGCATCTAAACCATCCTCCAGTACAGTAACAGGGAAGGAACTGCATCTTCTGCCTGACATTTAGAAAGAACTTTCTAAACAACAGGTAGACTTGATTGCAACAGCAAGAAGTTATTTTTCCAAATTTTGCTGATATTTAATTCCAGCTATTTAATGAGTATAAAAAAAGTACCTTCACCATCCTCACAGTGACAGGAAAAGGTAAAACATCCCTTGTAAAAATACCAAAAATTGCTACATGAATTTACATCCCCCAGTGGCTTTTGTTTGCTTGTTCACTGCTGTGGGGAAGGAAAGGAGGAGTGGCCTCTCATTTCCCTCAACCCTATTCTAAAATAAAATGGATATCCAGAGATAGATGTCATTTTTATTGTGTCAGGGTGGGGTTTGGCTTATCTCTAGACAGGTCGTGCTGAAAGGCTCAGCCTGCAGATGCTGCACGTTGTGTTTCATGAGCTTTACAGAAACTCAAGTACAACCAAAATACAAACTGCCCAAAGAGCTGCTTTATGACTAAAGACAAAAACAGGACACAGGCTGCACTCCACAGTAACCAAAGCTTCTGAGTAGACTCTCTGGAGTGCTAATGGCTATTGGTAAAATCCTCACACTCGTGTGCAGAACACCACGCTCACCTGTGGGAACAGAGGTCGCTCTTCCCTGACTTTCTTCAGACAATCTGCTACGAGCCTCTTCATGGCTTTGGGACAGTTCTTGTACAGCTTGCTGAGGTCTGGGGAAGCGTAGCCCCGGCCAACCATGAAAATGATCTGCAGAACAACAACCAGCAGCACAAAACCCGGGTTACACAAGGGGCCTCACTGCTGGGGGGCTTTAGTTCCCCCCAAGGTGATGAAACCCAGTCCCAAAGGACACCAAGAGAGCCCTGCAGATCTGGCTGGGTAATAGTACAGCTTAGTAAAGACTAAACACAAATATATTCAATATTCAAAGGTTTGACAATAGTCACTGGGTTTTTTCCCCTCAGTAAAAGGCACCAAATCCAATCTTCCTGGTGTAACAGCAGCATATTTAACACATACTTAAAATGGGAATCTCCCATAACTGCAAATGTATAAACCAAGATTTTACTGTGCAGCAAAAGCTTTAACCTGAGCATAAATTAACAGGGCACTTCAAATGTTTATAACCAAGGAATTTTTCTCCTTTGAGTACCTGCACTGTCAATACTGAGGTGAACGTTCGGTTCCAGATTTACTGTAAAACAAAGCAGGCTGTCAACACCACTTCAGGTGGTTTGCATTTGTATTTATCCTGCTTTTCTGGAGGCCGAGGGAATGTGCCATGCCCAGAAATAAACTGGAATGTTCAAAGAGGGTTTCTCACCTGATCTCTGTTGTTTATGTGGGAATAGGGCAGCTCTCCTGTCATCAGCTCATATAACACTATTCCATAGGAGTAGACGTCTGACTGGAAGCTGAAGGGGTTGCTGTCCTGCATCCGGATCACTTCAGGGGCCTGGCAGTGGGGAAAAACAAACAAATTAAGAACAATTAACAGAACTTAGGAAGAGAAAGCACAAGAGGAGGGAAAGCATTTTGGAAGCAGAGACCGTGAGCTCAACTAGAAATCAGTGAGCAAAGGATACCTCCAAGCCTTTGAGGAGCCTTACTTAAGGCTCTGGAGAAATTCAGGCAGGGCTACTCCACATCTTATTAAAAATATCAGTGCAGTTCAGAGCACGCAAAAAAGCAATGCTTTAACTGAACAAGCATTTTGCCATTAGAAAAAATATTATTATTTGGATTTGCAACGTTTAGTGACTCCTGTGACACCTTACCCAGAACTGAGCCCAAGTTTCACCATCAGTTCTGAAACTGCTGTCGAGGTTAAAGGGGAAAAATACAAAATTCTAATCTCTTGTAAATTGATACCAAAACATGGTCAGGAAATGTGAAAGCCAAATACAAAAATCACATATTGAGGATCAGGGAAGAAATGCAGGAACATTTTAACACATTTGCAAAATTATGAAGCTTCTTAAAATAACCAGTGTTGAAGGATTGAACAAAACAAGGCGTAAACCATCAAAATAACTTTCCCATTGGCTAAGATTTTTTTCCCCTCCTAAAGGAGTCCCTCAGAATTATTGAGCAAAGCACTGAAGTAGAACAGCACAACCACCCCAGTAAGGGATCATAGGAACTTCTGAGGAAACAGAAACAACCTCCCCTTCTAGGTAATGGCAGCCCAGCAAAGATGGGCTAGAAATTACTAAAATAAAGGATTTGTTTAAAAATGCCTGCAAAGAGCAAATATGCAGGGTTTTTTTCCCCAAGGTCTGTTTCCTGTATACAAATACATTGTATACCATTGGGTAAATTATTTTAAATCTTTTTACAGAAAACTTTAAAAAATTTGGCTTTCTATAAAATTTTTTTAAAGAAAAAAACATTCCTGCTTTTGGAACTTTGCTTCAGGTGATGTGTGTATTTTACAGAGCACAAACCAGTCTTGGCCAAGCATCCTGATATTTTTAATACACATTTCCAGATATACTGGCAGGCCCAAATACTTAAAACAACTCACAAACCCCAAAGCAGAATCCTTGGGTGCCTGGTGCCTTAATTACACAATTAAGCCCTCCAGCACTTCATTTTTAACTTGCCCTACAGCTGGAATAAAAACGTACACAGGACTAACAGACTTGAATGTCCAGAACAGTGTTCCAGTGACAGATGCATGAGGAGAACAACATTTAAAAGCAGGGAACGTTTTGCTCACCATCCACAGGATCGAGCCCGTGGGCTGCTCCACCTGCTGGGATCCACTCCACCTGGATTTTACAGTTGCCAGACCAAAGTCTCCTATTTTCACTGTAAGGCCTTCATGAAGAAATATATCTGTATTTTTGTTAAAGAAACTGCAAAAAACTTGGGTCAACAGTTGTGTATTTTCTGACCTGACTAGCAAGTGCTGATGGTTTTATTTAAACCTGCTGTGAGCTGTATGTGAAACAAAGGAAAAGGGATTTTTATGGCAGCCGTGTTTAAATTAACATTTAACACTAAACCAGAGCAGATGTTCCACCATTATTTGTAGATTTATCTTTATGGTGAGCTAGGACAGAAATCAACAGCTCATTACCATCCACGGCTGCAGCTCCTTAAATAACTGGTGCTGAGAAAGGGAAACAGCACAGAGGTCTCACAACTCAGAACAGAAAAGTAAGAAAAAACAATTACAAAGAGAAATAAGTATCAAAATAAAATCTATTTCCATAAACTTCTCTGGCAGATCTCCTGAGATTTAACTATGATTGTAACTGGAAATACATCCAGACTATTTGTAATTATCTCCTTCATGGATCTGTCTGTTATGGATACCAGCACTTTCTTTGCTGGGGTTATTTTAAGAAGATAACTTTGAATGATTTCACTTAGGAATGCTGCAAGTTCAAACAGATAATTCAGAAATATAAACATCTATGTCAGGAGCAGAGCTAATTTATTTCACAAAAAAGATCATCATTATTAGCAATCACAAATTCCTGGCCTCCTATACACTAAAATTGGGTTTTTTAGTCTAACTGAAAATGGCAGTCCACATTCTGGAACTACTGAACTTGGCCTATTTTTTTATGCTGACATTTGCCAAACATCCTGCTCACATTTCGTGGAAGGAAGCCCCAATTCCTGCTGGTAGCTCCATGGATGTTCCTGGCAATCCCAAAGGTGAAAGACATCAGCTCACAACATTTTCACTCCAGATGCGTTACTAAATATATATTTTTGCACGAAACATAATGGTAAAAGGCTGCCTTTTCCTGAGTTTAAAGTAAGATTTCTGGCTTCATTTCTGCCAGTCATGTGAGGAGTTCTAAATATATTAAAAATACACAAGAAACAGAAACAAACCCATGTGTGCACACAGATGAACAGGCACACCACCTCCCATCAATGAGCAGTGCAGCATTTGGGTACCAGAGGATTGAATAAACCCCATTTATGTAAAATAAGAGACTTCTGGAGCACAACTGTTGCACATTTTTATCCCAAGTGTGGTAAACAAGCACAGATGTGCTGTGGAAGTCCTTGCTAAAAGCAACTTCTTGCTCATCAATGGGGACTGCTCATTAGTAGTTACAGATATAAATATATTTGAAATAGCTATTGCAACCCCCACAGAAAGCTCCATATTAACAATAAATCAGTGTCTCTCTGCAGAAAATCAGGTTCAGGAAGGATACTATTGGATTTCATGTCTCTGTGGATGATGTTCTTTGCATGTAAATAGCTGTGAAGGGAAAAGCAGAAGAGAGCCATTAGCAAGGCTGCTCACAAACAGCATTTTCATTCCCCACAGACAGTTTATTCAGTTTATTACACACCCAACCCCTTCACACACCTCTGACTGTTCAGGATGAGTCTACTTTGGGAACAGAGAAATGTAGCTGTGCTCAATGCAGTAAAGAAGTGTCAGGAAGGAGTGGTATCAGCTCCATTAGCCCTGGAAAACTGGGACTGTCCTCATATCCATGAGATCTGTATCCTGTGCTAAAGTTTACTGTCCTAAACTCTCTTCATTTAAATGCCCCCAGTTTTCTGTGTCTGACTGGAAACCTGGGTGCTGATCTACAAAATGAAGGAGCTCTGGCAGCAGCAGCTGCTTCTGTGCTCCCAATATCAGAACAAGGGCTGGAAGAGCAGAGAGGTGGGGCCTGGAGCAACTCAGACAGCTGGAAAATGTTTCCAAATCCATCTGTGAGAGTCCTGTGGAACAGAGCAGCCACCCAGAGTATAAATCAGTGGGTGTCAAACACTGCAATGTCACAGCAACACAGGGTAGGAAAACCCCTTAATTCTGTAGTTAGAACAGGACTGCATCTAGTGCACTACAGCAAGACCTCATGCTATAAAAGCAGATAAAATAGAGAAAATCTAATTGATAAATGGCAGGAGCTAAGGCAAGAATCCATGGGAAAAACGACTAAATCGAAGCAGGACTGCATCCAGCAGTGCCGAGTGAAGAACCTCTCCTTGGTACTCCACTGTGGCTATCTTAGCCCTCAGTATTTAGGGTTTGGGGAGGGAAGGAAAGCCCCCTGCAGGGCCAGAGCAGCCCCACTCACTCCATGCCCTGCGCCGTCTGCCGGGCGATGTCGATGAGCTGGAACATCTGGAACTTGGTCTCCTGCACGTGCAGGTGTTTGTAGAGGCTGCTGCCCTCACACCACTGGGTGACAATGGCCAGGTTGTCCTTGGTCATGTAGCCCATGAAGAGCAGGATGTTCACGTGTCGGGTCTTCCTAACAGAGGAGCACAAAGAGAAATCAGTGGCTGCATCAAAAACACTTTCAAAGGCTTTTCAAAATGCACTCCTGGCTGAATGAATTTCATCTTTGGAATCCTAGGCCAGTGTGTGAGTGAAGTTTGCGTTTACAAACAATAAAAATATACCACAGTTTCAAATTTTTTATCGTTTTTTTAAAATAAAATCAGCTGATTTTTTGCTTTTTAGTTACAACACTTCCTTTTAGTTATTCTAAATTGAAATTTAAGAAAAGGATGTCTGAAAATTCAAATGGTTTGGTATCAATAACCAACAGTCACAATTGCAAGTGGTATTAGAAGCTATTGGAATGACAGAAATCACCCTGAAAGCTGGGAAAAAGTAACAGCTTTAGATAGAAGTCTGAATCCCAAGAGAAAACCAAAGCGTAACTATAAACCCTAAAGGAATTATCAGATGAGGAGATGGTTTTTATGTATCTTACTTGTTCTTTTTCAGGAGTAACATCACAGATACTTCACTGGACACTAAAAACACCTCAGTATTTGAAAGCAGAAAACAGTTACACTGATCAGTGTGTATGTTTAAGGAAAAAAAATTATAATGCTGCAATTTGAAGAGGAACAGTTCAAGTACTTTGCCTGGTGGTGAGAATTAGGGCAGAATTTATTGATCCTCACCTTTTACTGCCCAGTATGACCTGAACAATTGTGGGTGTTAACACACCACAGAAATACCTGAACTAAAACTCTGTCTCTCCACAGAATATCCAGAATTATCCCTACACACTCTTTATTCTTCTCTGGAAATCTGCTTTTTGTGCCTATCACACAAAGAATATTGGGCCTGAAGCCTCCAAGGAGGGCTGGGATGCAGCCCCTGGAAAGCCAGAATTTAGCAGGGAAACACCAACTCACCTCAGGACAGCCACTTCATTCCTGAAAGCCTGGAACTGTTCTGGGGTTGGGTCTACAACCTTTAGGATCTTCACTGCTACATCCCCTGGAAATACAATTACCACAAAAGTTGCTAAAAATGCAGCTTTCTTTTCCTCTCCAAAACAACATTAATATATAATGTAATTGTAATTCCTAATTTGTGCATAGCACACCTTTACTAATTCGTACAAAGGTCAAGATTTCCCTGAGGACAAATTTCTTTGTGGTATCAAGCAGTTAATTTACCTGAATTTCAGTGTAATGGAAAAAGTCATTAATTAATTATTCACACACCTCCCTTCTATTTTTTAAGGGTTACAGCTGGCTAAAATGATTTTCGCAGGACATATACACACACCTTTGTGTTTTTGTTATCAGATTTAAATATTGATGTGTTTATATAAACTATTTATGAAAGCACAGCCCTTCAGTTGAGCACATTAGAAAACCTAACATCTCTCCTTCACGCAGAATTTCTTTAATTCATAATTTAATTATTGATACTTGAAGAGGCGCACATGTTCTATTAAAATAAATCTCAATTAGAAATTATTTTTCATTACCTTGTTCAGGGAAATCTTACTGAACTTATTTTTCCTCTTGATTTCTGTGTTCCATTTCCATTCCACAATGAAAATCAGGAACTGCTCATTACTTTTAGTGTAACAACACTGCTTCCCTTGCTGCTGACAATTTTTGGGCTTTGAGACATGCAGGTATTTACTCATTAAAAATAGAGGGCAGCAGATAAGTTTCCAGATTTGTTTTGTCAGCTTTTCTAATGACAACACTGCTATTTAAATTAGGGCCTGGAGGGGTTTCTGTGTGTTTCTTTTCAAAATCACAAGCCATGAATTTGGAAACAAATTCTGCAGCTCTGCAGGGTGCCTGTTTTCAAAATATTCCCACTAACTACATATCAAACTCTCACATTAAGCATTTTTTCATTGAAAAAAACTCCACAGTAGAAGCAATTTATGCTGATTTCCTTTCCCTCCCACCTTGAAATGAAGCATGCTAATTAAACCACAAAGGTATTAAGAGAAGGTAAATATAATTTAACACCAGGCTGTGGAATTTCCCTGCTAATAAAAAATAAACCCTTTTCTGAGAGCAAGCTGGTGGAAATGAAGAGATCAGTGTAGTGAAAATGGAGATGCAGCTGTGAGATTCAGGTTTTGGTGTCCGTGCTTTGCTTTCATTTCAGTGCTGATCTACAAGGCAGCTCCTGTTCCTCCCCTGTGCCTTTGGTGGCAGATGAGCTCCCAGCACCACCAAACCCATTTTCCCTGGATTGCTGTCCCACCACATCAAGACTCACCGTGCCACTTGCCCTTGTAAACTGTCCCAAAAGAGCCTGAGCCTATCCTGGTGGAGAGCATGACTTCACTGGCTTCTATCTCCCAGTAATAACTGGAGTCTCTCTGTCCACGAGGCCTCTGCAACAACAAGTCACAGGCTTTAATATTTAATCACTTATCTTATATATACACACAAAAAATTAAACACCTTCCTTCATATAAGTTCAAAATGACCTGAAACCTTGAGGGGTTTGTCCTGCAGTTTGGATTTTTGTTTTTCTCCTCAGTTTGTGAGGGGTGGTGGGGTTTTTAGCAAACAACCCAAACAACAAACCACCACATTTTCTTGGATGTCTTGAACTGCTTATCATGAAGTTCTGCACTAGAAAATTAAACCCTAATCTTAGATCCTAAGGGGAACAAATATTTTACAGTCAACTATTTAGAAACATGTATTTAAGAAACTGGTTTCTTCAAAAGTACAATGCTGTAATTCTTTTACATATTTAAATGGAAGAAGCCAAACAGATGAGAGCAAAATTCTCAAATGTCTAAGTGAGAAAAAACTGTGAATCCCACTAAGCAACTGTATTTTCATTTTGAAAGCTTAGAAGCCTTCAAAACATTGAAGATATTATTAATTATTATTCTAACTTTTCTTTCTTTCCCCCATCCCTAAGTTTAAATCAAACCTTTGAGAGAAAAGCTGCATTTTGTAAAATCTGTTTATCCCTGAGCCATCTGACTCTCCAATGAAAATGAAGGCATTATCAATATCCACTTTCTATGGAAGCACCACAGTTCAAATAGTGCTAATAAAGCCAATTTTAAATATATTAAAACAGAATCAAAAAGATGCAACCTCTAAAGATTTAAAAGGTAATCCTTGGACCTGCACTGACAAAATGCACACCACTGCCTGAAATTCATTTGCAACCCAGAACACTTTGTTCTGGGTATGTATAACCCAAGGCAATAGTGCCATCATTCCCAAATTAATTAAAATTGAAATGCTACTGTATACACAGTGTGGAGCAACCCAAGATTACCTGCACCTGTAAGTGCAGAAATTTATCTCAACACACCACTCCTCCCAGCACAGTTTAACTAAATTTTTAATTGGAACAAATATCACCACACTTACAATTTTGTTTTTTTCTTGTGTGTTAGATCCAGGGGCTCTCTCTCTTTGGGCTGGGACTGGGGTTTTAGGCTGAGACCAGCCAGTTGGGCTCATATTGTTAGGACTTCCAGACAGAGCAGACGGTGAGGCTTTAAGATAGAAATACAAGAAAACAGTTTATGAACAAGAAAACAAGCAAATCAAATCATATTTAGAACATACCTGATTTTTGAAACCATACCTGATTCACTATGGCTTCGAATTGCATCCTGCAACAGAGAGGATGGATAATAAAGTTAATAAATATAAGAGAGCACACAAAGGAACAAGCAGGGATGGTGTGGGAATTGCTGTGCCAGTTTTGGTCAAGTGCAATACAGTACTGGCCAACACCTCCAGGATTGGGGATCTGCTCATCACACCAATCCTGCAGGAAACCCATGCAATTGGTGAATTCTTACAAAACAGGGAAGAGACTCACAGCATATTAAAGTACTGCTACCAGAAAGGAAAGAGAAAAAAAAAGGCACAAAACAAGAAGAAACAGCAGCAACACTGTCTGCATTCCCCCTGCACTTCATGCTCGTGTTCCAGGTGTGGACAGAGCTCCTGGGATGGCCTTTGCCCCCAGGGGACAGCTCCCAAACAGCTTTTGGGTTCACAGCAAGACTTTTAAAAACCCCCCAAATATTCCAACTCAATAGCCATTGTGAAATAACTCTACCACTACTTCAACCCCCAAAAAGGCTACATCAAGTGCCCCTACACAAACCCCTCTCCTTCTCCAAGCACACTCCCACAGGGAATTTGGCATTTGAGCAGTGTTTTCCCACAGGTCACCAGGACAGTGCCACAAGTCTCACCTCATGCCACGGGCACAACACAACTCTACAGCCATGCACAAGAGAGAACTAAGCTCTGACAAACAGCACTCCACAGCTTTTCTCACCTGCCACTCGTATTATCCCAAAGTACAAACAGGAAAGGGAAAATATCCAGGGACTGTGTAAGTACAAAGCAAGAACATGCACTACAGAGAGGTTAAACACTGTCAAAGTTAATAGAAGTCAATTCAAACTCTCTAACTAATTAGTAGAATAATAAATGTCAGATTTCATAGGAGGACAGAACAAGCCCACATTCCAGTTTCAAATTAAGATTATCCTGAGCAAAGATTCAGTTATAAAATACACTGTTTTAGCTAATTAGTTGCGTTCACCCAGGCTAGACTGTGTACGGCATTCTTGCAGATTGCCACTGCTCAACACCTGAGTGGATTAAAATCTGCAGGAACTGTCAATGAAGAACTCTTCAATCTACTACTTTTGTTCATTTTAAGGATAATAAAACCTTTCAGAACCTGAATGAATAACAAGTGATTGGTTTTGTACATCAGCCTGAGAATGTAACTGCTTTCAAGGAAGCTGGCAAAGGACAACTAAAGAATTTAAAAATGTTTCTCATACTTATTGTATAGAGTTCTTACTTTGAAAAAGTATTTTTGAGCTTCAACCCTGATGTGAATATTTTCTTATTTGCTTATGAATTCAACAGCAAACAAACCAATCCCCCTGTTCTTTAGAGTTGCTCTTACAACACAAATAACACCATCCCCAGTGCTGTAGTCTGTCAACTTTACTTTGATGGGAAATAAAAACAGTACAACATGTTCTTAATCTCAGGGCTTTGTATGGGTACAGTCAATAAAAATAGTTTCCAGAGGAAAAAAGCCACACAATGGATGTGTTTTGAGAAGGTTTTGCTTTAAAGACTGTGTGACCTAATGCATTCTAATCCAAGCCTATTCAAATTCAGAGGAGGATGAATTCAGCCAGCTGAACTAAACATGAAGCACTTCATCAGTTTGCCTCTTCCAATTAACAGCCTCAATATTTTGAGTATAAACATGCTGGGAAGATTCTCATCAAATCAGCTCCAGATTAAACACTTCACGTGGACACTGCCATGGCTTACAAGTTATAGCAATCCTGTTAATCACAAGAAAACAAAAGGCACCAAGGAAATACCTACTCTTCCCCTCAAACAAAACCGTCTGCACCAGGAGCTGGGAGAAGCATTCAGGCTGTTATTCTAGGCCAACACAGTAAGAGATAAAAGAAAAGAACAGAGGAAGTATAAAAAAAAAAATTAAAAATTAAATGTTAGGCTAAATGAAAGAAAAAGTAACCTAATTTGCTTGATAAATAATAATTAAGTGCAGTAAAATTTTTAAGTATTCCTGCTCAAACCCAGAGGTTCACTAGGATCTATCCTTGGGTAAACCACTTTTTTATGACGGTTTTTCTCCTGGTATACTAGAAAGTCTCTGCTACTTTCTTTTGGCATTGCTTTGAGGCCTTTTAAAAGCCTTTAGGACCTAACAACTATCTTTATGATAATGTGAAGAGCCAGAATAGAAAGCATTTCTGTCCTTACTGCTCTGCATAAAGACTAAAGAAAGCAACGGCTCCTTATAGACTCATCACTCTACCAAGGTCAATAATTCAGATTTTCTGGAGTGCTTCACTGTGGTTTGTGCCATCAAAGATGGTCAGCCAGGCCTCTGAAGCAGCAAAAAGGGCTGTGAGCCAAAGAAACCCAAAGAGAAAGGGAGGACACCTTTCCCCATAAACCCCAGCTGACAAAAAACCTCTGACCAAAAACGCTTCCTGGGGCTGCAGGGCTCTTTTGTTCTGTTCCCAAGGTCCAGAGGAATTCTCATTTCAGAGCATCTTCACATTTCACAGAAGCCCATCAATCACCCGCTGAAGATGCAGGTGAACTCAGCAGTCAAAGGCTTTTGCTTGGCCTCAAGAGTTTTTAAACTATTCCAGAGGCAAAAGCAACAAACAGTGCTCACTCTCTCTGAAGTCCTGCAGCTCTGCACTTTCTCTGCCAGCCCTTCCTGCACACCATTTTGTTAAGGTTATCACAAAACAAAATTTAAAAAACCCAACCACTTTAGGCCTGATTTCCAAGAGTTGTCCCTCACTGCCAGTCTAAGGAAAACCCAAGACAAAGGTGCTTGAAGGCAAGGAACAGCAGGAAGTGTCCCAGACAGAGCTGGCTTTAGCCCACAGGCCCAGAACTGCTGTTAATTCCATACAGGTGTAACACAAAACAGATCACCAGGAAGCTTTGACCTGAGCATTCCCAAGCCCAAGAACTACACCCAGAGCACCTTTAGTCTGATTTAAAATAAACACCAGCCCCCCAAACAAACCCAGCCTTTTAAATTTGAAAGAACATTTTTAGACATGCCTAAAAAGCATTTCTTCACAAAACTGAGCTTAATAGTTAAGCTCCACCCCATCTTTACACACCCCTAAAATTTGCCTATTACTCCAGCAAAGTTGATAGACTGCAAGAATGAATTATTGACTTCCTATGCAAATGTGTCTCCTAAACTCTTCACCACTCAGCCAACTGAGGCAAACAAGGTAAGCAAATGACAGAAAGGCAAGAAGGAAAACCAACCAGTGACTATTAATGGGCAGTGGCAGTTTTAGTTTAACTCTGTGCTCTTTGCCCCCAGCAGCATTACCTCGATTATCCGGCTGTCTACAGGCATTGTGGTGCTGACCATGTGCACGTTTGGTGTGGATGTGGAGCGCTGTCTTTGGGACAGAGAGCCCTCAGAGGAAGGGTTGGATGGGTTGAAAGTGAAGGCATGAGGTGTAGAATACCTGTGCTGGGAGCTGAGAAGGAAAGAGAGAGAAAGGGAAAGTTGTGGTTATTTTTTTCCCCTCCAGCGAGTGAAAAACACTGTTCAATGTAACCTGTCCAAAAGCAATATACACACAATTCCAAGCAGAGAAAAAGCTGTGACTTACACATCAACTAAACTATTTGGTCAGTTGAATCATTCCCAGTTTAATTTAAAAAATAAATTTTAAAAACTTGAAGATCTTGTCAGCTCACATACTTAATTAGTATGTTCAGCTGAGGTCTGTTTCTGCTGTTACAAATTTTGCCACAGTTCACCTCAATCCCCGTCAAATCACGTTTAATACTCTGACAAAATACTGGCTCTGAGAGATGAATTCAGGACTGTGAAATTAAACAAACTGCCCATATCAAGCCTGTTAAATGCACAGCTTAAGAGCTAAGCCCTGAATTTGTAAAGCTTTGCAAGACTGTTCAATGGTTTGCACAGAACAGCCAGCAAGGAAGTCATGAAACCCAACACCAGTTAAAAGGAGGCCAAGACTAAAATCCAGCTCAACAAAGAGTTATAAATCACAGCTAAGGCCACTCAGACCATAAGGATCCCAAAACACACATGTATCTTAACTGAAATGGGCCAGCCTGCACAAAACCCTTCAAAACATCTATTAAGTTAATAAGTCACTGTTCAACAACACTGGAATTAAGAGTAAGATGGCAAAGATCAATTCCTGATGCAGTTCCCATTAAAATAAAGAAATAAATACATAGAACCATTTACAAGTCAGCTACGTGCTCTGTGCCTCATTCCTGAACAGATTTTTCAAATGGGTGCAGAAAAAACAAAAGCTGGCCTGCTCTCTTCAGCCTCTAGAATTTCAAGGAAAAGAATACAGGCACACGTTAGGATCAGGGTCCAGGACCCTTGCAAAGGGACACAATTTTCATTTCAGCACTTAAAACTACACGAATGTTCTCTTTAGGTATCAGAATTTTCCTTAAGAGGAGCGTATTTTCAGTTCCCGCTGTTCTCTCTTTAAACTCCTATCTGTCATCACAATTATCAGAGCATTATTTTAGTTCATGGATGTGAATCATCCACCATGAGACACAAACCCTTGACGCACACTACCTGATCAGATAAATGAAATTAGTTCACAAAAATACCAAAAGGGAGCCTTGGATTTTCTTAGGCAGTAAAACAAAGGTCTCCAAAAAGCCTTTAATACTCTACCTTAAGATTTTAAGGCTAAAAATTAAAAACATAAAATCTCAACTCAATGCTTTGGTGGATCTAAGAACAAGAAAGAATCGTGTGTGGTGAAGTGGTGTTGCTGCCTTGCACATTCATCCCAACCTTCTATCAGATTGCTCTGCTTTGGAGGAGCTGGGGGTCTTTTGCTGCTTTGGATTGCTTTGAAACAAGTGTATTTCCCAAAAGAGAAATGACAGGAAATACAAGCTTACCTAACAGGTATCCGGGAGACAGACTCCCGCATCCGTCTCATTGTCAAGGGAGGTAGTGCAGGGACACCACTGTCACTGATATTTGAATTTGGGAACAATCTGAAATATCAACAAAAACAATTACAGTTTCAACTGCTACACTACCTCCTGTACAATGCTCTTGAAAGCTGAAAATTTACAGGGCTGTTTCTCTGCAGCACGATTAACTTCATGAACACATTCCTATCTTTACATCATGTTTTTCCTCTGGGTACAACTAAAACCTCTGCCTTCAGACTCCCAAAGAAAAGTTCCACATGTTCTTTCTAAACTTGAGAGACAAAATCTTTCTATATCAGACCTCAGAATTTCCTGAAAGGGTACTTGACACTATTAAATTCTATTAAAGCCAGGTAGCACCAAGTGGCACAAGTCATCCTGCACTCTCTTAGTATGAGAACAAGTGTAACTACACGACCAAGTTTAGTTATAAAAACTCTCAACCACTGAGACACATAAAAACAATTACAGGCTTTAACACTTTTGCATAAAAGGACTTCTTCTAACAATTTTCAACTTTTTGTAACTGGTATTAGGAAAGCATTATCCTTCATCTGTTTTCTCACCATTTTCAACAGTGTCAGAAGTTGTGAACACCAACGCTTCCAACAGCTAAAATCCAACTGAATCATGGCCTGGTTTATCCCTACCAAAAGTGTTGTGTGAGAGGAATTGCTGTCCCCCTGTTCAAACAGAGGGCATTAGAGCAACTGCCTGGTCACTCCAGGTATTTGTTTGCTTGTCCCAGAATATTCCAATTCAGAGCAAGAACAAAATGCACTTAACGTGAACGGCCTTCTCCCTCTGGAAACAGACACTCATTGCTGGCTGTTTCATGAAATCAATACACAATTCTGCACACTGACCACGGGGACTGCACTTCCCAACAATCCAAAAGGATCTCTGTGATGAGAGATACAAAGCCAACTGCCACACAGAATTGCTGCTGCCAATAGAAAGGAACAGTCCTTACAAGAGCTGCCTGATGTTGCTCCAGTCCACACACATGGTTGGCACCTTGGTGCTGCAGTGCTCGTGGAATTTGTAGCCACACGTCTGACACCGAAAGCCATTGAGCAGGAACTTCTGGCAGATGTCACAGAAGGCAAGCTTCAGAAATGTCTTCCGAGCCTGGAAAACACAGCAAGTGATTAACCCAAGCTCACTAGCTCTTCATTAACCGAGATCTGGATCTTCAAACAGAAGAAATAAACAACCATGCTAAAATGCTATCAGAGCCCCCAGACTGCCACTGAGCTTAAAACCACACTCGAATATTCTGGCATGGATTTCCAGTTTGGTTGGAAACCTGGAAAGTTTAGAAACACTGAGGGCTTTATTTACACCAAAAAAAACAAACAAGGGAAAAAAAGGACAAGTGTTCTGTCAAATGCAAAAGCAATGTTTTTGCTCAGCAAGGTGACAGCTGCGTGAGCCAGGAGCTGGGGTTTTTGTTTGTTTCCAGTAACACTAAAGAGGTAAAAGAGGATCAGATTGCAAGGCCCACCTCATTTTTTTATTAGCCAAAACTCTTGGTGTTTATGACTAACCAATACAATATCCCTTGCACGAGAAATAAATTCCTTAGTAATTAAAATAGTCTAAGGAATTTCTACTTTTTAAAAATGGCAGCCTACTTTGCTTTTTTATAAGCTTCTGAAGTATGAAAAAAGATTCAAATGAACCAAGGGGTTTCTTCTTCCAGAACACACTGGGGAGGAAGGCTCCAAATTTCAGCTCATTCCAGATCTGGAGAAAAATACTCATTTTCTGGTGACCAACTGCAGATGGTATTTTCTGTAGTTTTTTTAAAATGTCATGTAGAACTAAAGTGACTTTCAGGTTTTGCAAATCAATCCTAACCTTTCATATGGATGTCAATGACAATCCCTTAGGTTTGCCACTTGGCACAATGTATTTCTAGAACAAAACAATACAAAGGCTAAAATACAGAAACAGAGTTCCTTCCCAAGGAGGAGAAAATATTGCAAGGTACAACTGTTAGAGTTGGGCATTATCTCTTTGTAAAAAAAAGAATTTTAAAAAATTTAAAAGTTAAAAAACCCACAAAGCACAAAACCCCCTTCTACTTATTTGTTCTGTATGGAATAAATAATCCATTTCTGAGAAGGAACTACAAACTAAAGCCTTTCATTCCCCCAAAGAACACTCTGTCAAATCACAAGGCAGCATTAGCTCACAAAACAATGTCATGACCTGCAGAATTAACAGCACCCCTGAATATCCAGTACAAATACCATCAGTCCAATAAAGCTGCTGGACTTATCCAGCCTTTTTGACTGATGAGACAGAGACTGAAAATGCAAATTTTCTCCCTTTACTGGACTTTAAAGACATTGTTATCTTAACACAACAGTTACAGACATAGGTATTTATATAAAATAAAAACGGCAATCATCAGACCTGTGAAGAATGCACGATGTGAGCTTTGACAGTCTCTGACACCTGGGGATCACCAGTGTAATAAACACAATTCTGGCATTTCACTGCAAACTGATACTTAGCCAATGTAATTTGTGGGGAGCAGGGGTGAAGGAATCAACCACAACTTCCAAAAATCCCTGTGTCCAGAAAGCCAAAGGTTATCTAATGCCCAAAGCATTCTTTGGCCAAATACATGGTTCAATGGATACAACTGACATCAGAATACAGAGCAGGAAAAGCTTACAAAATTGTGTGTGGTGAGTGGGACATGGTCAAGGAAGTCCACTCGCAGCTCCTCTCCAATCAGGGAGGCAGCATCTGTGTTCCAATCCAAACGCACTTTTTTTCTGAAAGAGAAAATGGGGACAGCAAAATCACTTTGGAGATAAGCCTGGCCTCATCAACAATTATGTTTTGTGAGTTTTCTTGAGTAAACTGAAAACAAATACCCAGAAAAGCATGGCTAACCTCTTACAGTGAGCTAGACAGATCGCAGTCTTTCACTCAAAAAATCAGAAGCAACCTGGAACACATTGCAAGCCACCTGTTTTCCTGCTCCTTTTTTAACATGTTATTTATATATATAATACTTGACATAGAGCACCTCGAAGGTTTAATGGAGTCACAGAAATACCCTTATAAATGTAACAGAAATTATGAGTGACTCAGTGACACAAAAGCCATTATCAGGTGCTTGGGTATTGACATTACTGGTGACCCCAGAATGGCCTCAGCTGCACAGAGATGTAACCCCACAAATGCCTGAGGCTACAGGGAGCTTTAAACCCAAGCCTTAGGAGGTGTGAAGTTAAGTGCATTAAATCCATAAGATACCTTCACTCCCTCAGCTTCTAAAACAACCATTTGGTATTTAATAGCAGCATCCCTGGTCCCACAAAAGAATAAGGAATATCTGAAGTGAGATTGAAATCCAAGCACTGGGAAGTTGTAGAGGAATGCAGAGCCTTAAAACTGAGCACACAGAACTGTTCAGGGAAGTGGGCTAAGAATCACTAACACTGAATTTACCAACTACAAATGCAGCGCAGAAATGCACCTCAAATACAAAGGAAGGCATCACTTCATCTAGAGCACAGCACAACCCTCACTACGGGGCTGCAAGCACTTGAGTGAACCCCTCCATTTTAAGTATTTTCAATATTTAGCTTTAAAACAGAAATAAAATTGTTAATACCCAGGAAGCTGACAAAGTTACCCTAGAAGAGGGCAAAGAAAGCAACATGGAAGTGTTCACTACCAAACTGCATTTAAAAGAAAATAGCCAGAGGGGAAGAAAGCATGATTGCTGCTATTCCAAACCCAAGATTTTTACATTCTCTGGGTGGAAGTTTCACTCTTACCCTTTTGGTTCAGCAAGAAGACGAAAAACTGCGCAGCACTCTGGCTGCAGACCTCTTACTTTCAGTGCCTTCATGAGACAGTCATGCAAGGTCATCCCATTTCGCACATTCACCTGTGACCAAAGGAAAAAAAAGCAACAAAACATTTAGGCACTGACTGCACCATTTCTTTAGGCTTTTCCAGGAACGGAAGACCATTTTCTCATTTTCTTTAGAAATTCCAGAAAAGCTGCACAAAGTGCACTTTTGTGCACTCCTGCAAAGGAAGTTCTGAAGCCATTTTGTAACTTCTCAGTTGCTTACAATTACTAAATTTCTATGGAACAGGATTTTATACAAGTAGCCTATAGAAAGACTAGAAATGCAGGCAAATGAAGTTACCTCAAGTACAGAAAAAGGCTTAATTTAGATTTCAGGGAACTTTGGGTAAGACTATTATTAGGTACACTCAGCTCCAAGAAACTGAACAGAAGTGCTCCCTCAAGAAGTTTCACTTCAGCTTTAATCCCCACACTTCATTGTGGACATCCAAGTGAGGAAAATGGTGACAGAACTGTCATGCAGGCATCATTGTTTAGGTCAGCCAACAACTGTCTTTTAATGTGAAACATGCTCATGTACATCCGAAAATTCACAGCACTGAGGCAGAGAATACAGGGATGCACTGTATCTGTATTCCCAAAATACAGATACAGTGCACGTTTAAAATACGTCCTCTAAAACCAACCAACTGCTGACCATCACGTGATCACAGTAAGACTGTTCTGAAGCTGGGCATGTCTCATGCCAGATCCACGTCCCAGTGTCAGCAGTGGGATTCTGAGACAAAGGTAGCACAGACTCACCACAGTGCGCTGCTTGTTGGGCAGGAAAACACGGATGGTATTGCTGGTTTTGGAAGTATCCGAGATTTTGCCATCGTCGGAGGCCCGGCGCTGGTAACCAAACTGCTGGACAATGGTGGGTGAAATACAGTTGGGGCCATCAAAGACAGAATCCTTGAGTCCAAACCCATTGCTGATGGTCTTCCAAGCTCCCTGGATGTGCTCCATTGATGCGGCCTACGGAAGATTGGGAGAGTCAGGGAAGGTGGCCACGTCCGTCACTCGAAGTGGTGCTTTCTCTTTGTGACACAGCAAACCTCAGCCTTTTCTGGAAGCATCTGAAGCTGCACTGCCTCGTGACGTGATCAACCTACACACGCAGGGTACAGCTCAGCCACAGCTGCACAACCAGCCTGACTCTTGAAGGCATTTGACTTTCTACACACAAACAGAGCACGAGGAATAGACGTGTAACTCTTCCCACTGCACCTCAGGGTCACAGGAGTACCTCACCATGTTAATCTACATAATCAATGGCTGAGGAGCCTTCAGGAAGGCAGCCAGATCACAGAATCAGAGAATACCCTGAGCTGGAAGGGACCCACAAGGACCATCAGTCCAGCTCCTGGCCCTGCACAGACACCCCAGCAATCCCACCCTGTGCGTCCCTGGGAGCTCTGGCAGCCTCGGGGCCGTGCCCATTCCCTGGGGAGCCTGGGCAGTGCCCAGCACCCTCTGGGGGAAGAACCTTTCCCTGATCTCCAACCCAAACCTCCCCTGACACAGCTCCAGCATTCCCTGGGTTCTGTCCCTGCTCACAGAGAGAAGGGATCTGTAGCTGCAGGCCAGAACAACAGTCCTATAAACCAGATACGCCACACAAGCATTAGCCCAGACTGTTAAAGAAAAGAGGCTTAACAGGAATTATCATATAAAGAATTAATTAAGGAAGCTGTTTTTGTCACTGATTTTGGGGCTTTGGTTATTTGGGGTTTTTTTAAATACTATCACAATTTCTGTAGCATGAAACAGCAAAAAAATTTCTCAAACTTCACACCCACTATGCTCCATTACATTTCAGCATCAATAAAGCCTGGGAGAACTGGGATCGTTCAGCCTGGAGAAGAGAAGGCTCCAGGGTGACCTAACTGCAGCCCTCCAGTACCTGAAAAGAGCCAACAAGAAAGATGGAGAGTTTAATTGTAAATAATTATTTACAATTAACAGGACAAGGGGGAATGGTTTCAAACTGACAGGGATTAGGTTCAGATAGGATACTGGGAAGAAACTCTTGGCTGTGAGGGTGGGGAGGCCCTGGCACAGGGTGCCCAGAGCAGCTGTGGCTGCCCCTGGATCCCTGGCAGTGTCCAAGGCCAGGCTGGACGGGGCTTGGAGCAGCCTGGGACAGTGGAAGGTGTCCCTGCCCGTGGCAGGGGTGGCACTGGATGGGCTTTGAGGTCCCTTTCAACCCCAATCATTTTAAGATTTTACAAACATCTTCCAGTGCAAGGACACAAACAAACCCCTCCCCTGCACACTTCCAAACCAGCACACGTTTTTGCATATGCAGGGACAAAAGATAAAGGTATCATTGTATTTTTTTCCCAGCTATCCCAACTGCAATGCAGCTTGAACTCCAAATTATATTCAAACATCTTATTCAAAACTAAGCAAAACCAAAGCCTGTACTGAAATCAAACAACCTAATTCAGAGCACCCAACACTCCATTACTGAACACCTGTCAGCAGCTGCTCAAGTCTCATTTCATGTGTGGTCCTGCACCTCCTTTGTTCCATATTATTTGAACCCTCCAACACATTTCCTCATGTTTACGTCAGAGAGAAGCAAACGGTGTTTGTTTCACTGAAAAAGTTAAAACAATGGAATTTTTGGATAAAAAAATCTCCACTAACGTTAAGTGTCCATTCTCGGGTGCCCAGAAGGATAAGCTGAATTTCAGAGTGTTTTCCTTCACAGCACAGCTCTGAAAAGCCATAGCTGGATTTGCAAGTAAATTTGCTCCAGACCTAAAGCCAGGTCTTATCAGCAGCCAGAAACAAAGTTCCAGAGAAAGGTTTGGTTTAGGTGAAGTCATCACCACTGCATGCAAACCCCAAAGCAGCAGAACTCTCAGCCTCAAAGGGAACTTTCAGCCAGTTCCTAAATATCTCCTTCACAGACAAGGTACACAGTGACAACATATCCCCACCTTCCCTCCTGCCAATCCCTGTCATTCCTGAATCCATAAGCTGTGCAGGCCCAGTTGTCCAAAGGTTCCAAATATTTAAATGCCAGCAAGATTTAAAACTCAATGCCCAATCAAAATCTAACAGGACTGAGATACTTGGATTTTTTATTTTTAAATCTATGGCACATAAATTTTTAAAAGAGTTTTAAATTTGATGTAAAAAGGGAATAAGGAATAGGAAGACACTGAGACATTGTGAAAAATGGAAGGGAGATAAAATTGAGGAATACAACCAAGTTCACCACACATAAGCACCTACATCTCACAGCTCCTAGACACCAGGAAGGTGAAAAACAAGTTATGTTCAGTTGCAACACCCATATAATGCACATGGCAGCTGAAGGAGTAACTACTTAGATAGCAGCAATAAAAACTGAGATAAAATGTTAGATAAGAGGGGAAAGATGAAACCCAGAGAGCTTCTCTTAACTTACCCCCTATGGGAAACTCCTTTGTTTCACCCTTCCAGGTAACACATACTGACAAAACAAGAAAAGGAGCTCAACTTGATTTCTCTGCTGAGAAACTGAGATAACGAATAGCAGGACAGCCATCAAAACCCCCTTGTTGTCCTGGCTGATATAAGTTGACAACACCCCAACATTACAGCCTTCATATTTAATGTTCTGATATGCTGCCAACATTTCCTGAAAAATTCCAGAGAAAGCAGGAAATGACAAAGAATTCAAACTTGCATTTTGACAAAAGATAAGGTTCATACCCGAAAAGTTACTTCCCTGCTCTCAGGGTATTCTCTCTCCCAAACACTGCACACTGAAGCACAGCCTGCCAGGGAAGATCACAGCAATGTATTTTAAGGTTGTTGCACACACAGAAAAACACAGACAGCAACTGCTATCAGCCTTCTGTATATCTAAATGTCAGTTCTATCTTTAATTAGGCATTTGCATCCTTCTCTCCCAGGATCTTTGCCTCAGTAAGTGCTGGACAGTCTCAAGACTGTGCATGTCTGGCACAATCCTCCCCTCTAGCAACGCCCTGCTCTTTCTTGCCACTGTCCTTCATCAGTGGGGTTTTGCCATCTTTTCTGGGTGAGGACTGAGTTCCTGGCAGTCTGGGTTTGCTCACAGATGTTGAGAGTTCTTCTCCTAGAAAATGGATGTGCCACACACACCATCCTTAGCTCTCCCTCCTTCCTAAACTGAGGGCTCTAGGTTCTACTTGTGCACTCAAGGAGGAGCCAGCACTGAAGGGAGAAGATGAGAGCAGAGGTCAGACCTGGCCCGGAGCTGACAAAAACCTGCCAAGTGGCCTGAGGGTGGAGGGGCAAGGGAGAAGAAGGGGAAGTTTAACAGATATTCACAGTCTCCTGGGGAGAGACAGGGAATCCCTGATGGAAAGTTGCTAAACCTGCTCTGGCATCCACCGTACAAGCGCTTGCAGCTGGAAAGGTGGAGCTTGTTGAAGAAACCCTAATTGTCCTGCTGCTGACTCTTGCAGCTATTCACAGACAACCCTCTGTGGCTGACAAGAGGTTCCAGGGCCTCACAAACACCTCTTCACTCGGGCCAGCAACAGCCTGGTTGAGAACACTCAAATTCTGGTAGTGCATGGGCAGCCATGCTCACTTCTCAAGCCTTATTCCAAATTATTATCATGGAAGAACAGACAGTCAGAAAAGCTGCTGCTTAGGAGGTAATTTCCGAATGATTTACACCTTTCCCCTGCCCTCCAGTGCACAGAAAGCTGGCTCAAAATTCATATAAATATATACAAAACTATCCCCTTGGAACTCCAGCAGCTCACTGCATGCACAGGTATGAGGGAAGAGAATTAATACGGTACCTAACTGACCAGCTTTGAGCTGACAGAACACAACATTTAATGACGCAACCCAATATTGCACATCCACACAGCATTTCTAGCTCAGTCAGAGAGCACTGAACCAGTACAACAGCAGAACAAAGCAGGCAGACCATCTCTGGACACAGGTTTGAGTCCACCTCAACATAATTCCCGTGCAGCCCACCCTGCAGTGTCCTGTAACTCGTGTCCTGGCATCAATTTGTTTATTCCCTTTGGGTATTTTGCTCCAAGCAGTAATTGATTAAAGGCATTTTTACTCACTATGCTCATTTACTTCAGCTCCCCCAAGATCCACACCAAGTGAAAAGATATTTGAAACTATGTTCTGTAGAGAAATTTAATTTAAAATAAGGGAGGAAAGATTTTACAATGATGTCTTCATAATTATATTCTTCTTAGGTTTGTCTATTCCAGAAAAACTAGCCTTTCTCTCTTAAAATTAATTACAAGCATGTTCCTGAAACATAATCATTACCAGATACTGGATTTATGTTTATGCCATGCTCAAATAATCCACTGCCAGCTGGATGTTTTCATGCATCTTTCTAAAAACTGTCTTTGAATCTTTTCTTCCTGCAGCTCATCACTTTCATGAAAATGCCTTCAGCCTTTCTACAACTGAAACTGCAACAGCGGCACTCAAAGAATATTTTAAGGTATTGAAGTAGATCTGTCCCCTTGTAGATCCAGGACTGCTGGGAAACTGATACTGATTGATTTCATATTAAATGTTCAGCCTAAGCAGAAAAATAATGTCATTTACTCCTGCAAGTCCCTCAGCAATACTGCACACTGTGACCAAGACTGCACTTTTCATCAGTGCTTTTTGCATACATTACAGATTCTGCTAATGAATCATTGAAACGAGTATTAAACCAAAAGCACGGAACAGCTCTGGAATGTGCACATCTGACAGGAACAAATTCCTGGAGACCAGTCACTCATACACAATCAATACATTCACGTCATTCATTCCAATTCAAAAGGTACTGCAAGTTACTCTGACTTCCCATGACCAGGACAATTTGCTGGTCTGAACTGTTAAAAATTTCGGTCTCCTTCCCTAAGAAATGCCAAAACTGAATTAGGCTGCAGGTTCACATGTTACAAAGCTAAACTCTCACTACAGTTTAGGTACTTTGTCCTTTCTTTTTTCTGAAACAAACACCAAAAGCTTTTAAAAACATGTCAAAACAGTCTCCCCTGCCAACACAGACATGCTGCCATTTTTATCCACACAAATAATTAGTGGTCACAGTCATGTTTCATGCAGTACATCTACAAAGGCAAAACAGCACAGAACAAAGTCCAGAATCCATTTCAAAATGCAAACTTTTGCCAGTAAATATAAGCTTGAAAAGCTGCTTAGAAGAAAAGTTTTCATCTCTGACACAAAAAGATCAATGATCCATTTAACTGTGGCCTTTTCTCCTCCTATACAGTAATTATCAATTGATTTAATATTGCTTGGGTGACCTATTATCTGGGGGAAAACCAGAAATTCAAACCAGACAAACCTCTGTTATGATCCATACCAGTATTCTTTAAAAGTAGCTTTTCAGAGCAGTAGAGGATAAATATGGACCCATTCCTATATTAATAAATAAAGTCGTGATCCATGGAAATATAAATGCGGGGCATGAGTTAGGATCAGTATAACAACCCAGGCAGATCCCTCTAAAATCTACCAGGTTGGTGCTATTCCTTCATGTGTCCTTCATTTTAAGAGATCAGTGCCAAAAAGCAAACTCCTGCCTAACACAACTGACAAAAATTAAAAATTAACAGGGAAACGTCAGTGTTCAGGTCAAAAAAAAACCCCAAGCCGAACGAACAGTACCGAAACACATACAATTTCTGCCTCTGTTGTTCTGATCTTGGAAGCTACATTTTCTCCTCTTTTTCTTTATTTATCAAAACTATTCTATTCTTAGTCACTACTTCAGCCTTCAGGAAAAAAATAACATTGGTTTTCCAACAAGTGGGCCCTACAGTAAGGAGTAACTCTCAACCTGCTTTTAGACTTATTAATTGGTAAGATTAATGCTTTTTTGTAGCTAAAAGCTACTTTCACAGTGAAACTCTGGCTAGTAAGCACAAACCAAGTCAGACTACCTGGCTGCAGCAGGCTGTACTTTGGGCTCTGCTTAACAGGAATTTGTCACCAAAACAATCTGCACCTTTGGCCACCCTGTGCCTGCTCTCTGTTGGTTGTAACAGCTCCAGGCTACTTCTCCCAGCCAGTTCTCAGGAAGATCTGTTTGGTTTTGTCCTTTCCAAACAGATCACCCATTTCTTTCCACATGGTATTTCTATGAAATTTAAATATGGAGCTCTAAGTTCCCCTACGAAACCACAATTCCTACATTAGAGAAACAGGAGCACTGAACACCCTGTATCCAAAAGAGGGATAGAGAATCCAAAGCTTTCACTTTGGCAAAGCAAAAAACCAATCCCAAGTAAAAAGAAAAATGCAGTAGGTGTTTCTAAGCAGTCAGAATGTTTTTAAATTGGATTTAAGTACAGCTGCTGAGTTTATATAGATTCACAAAGAAGGTTATGAAATTACTATTGAAACAACAGGAAAGGAAAAAGCAAGCAAGGAAAGTGCACATACGTTTTGCACAAGTTTTGCTAACAAAGCACCAGAACTCTGGCATGGAATAAAACTTCCACTTCTTTTTAGTATAATATTTCCTAATTTTTTATCTAATGTGCTCTTAACATTATGAAGACTACTAAAGCTGAAGTGATATTTAAGACATTCTCCTTTTTTAATTCAGCAATTTCAAACTCATTACTAGAAACAAAAAGCACTGAACGTTGCTTTCTTATAGCTGATTGTATCAGAATCACATCATACGACAGCCCTGTCACTCAGACTTCTTGCTTCTGTGCCATAATGTTAAAACCTTCACAGGAGAATCCTCCAAAGAGATTTACAGAGAGACCTCTTTAAAGTGGGCCTTGCACTGCAGACAGAAGTGGGACTACAAGTGTTTTGTCTTTACATGGTCAAAACACTGTGGACAAGCCTTTTTTTTCACCCCAAGTCTCTCAATCAAGTGCACATACCTTCCCAGCCATGTGCCTATTTGCATTCTGCACTTGCTCATGCCCCAATTGTTTCCAGTCTGAAAGCCCCAAACTGTGTTTGCAGTTGCCTGGAACTCATCCACTTTACAGCAAGGATGAAAAAAGTTACTCAAATGTCAGCAATCCACCAAATGCCCTTCCCACACGAGTTCTCAAGGATTAAACAAAAAAGTGACTGAGAACCTCAGCACAAAGAATTCCTGGCTCTGTCCTCCCTCGGTCGCGTGTAGGAAATGCAGCAACATGGAGGACACCAGCACTGAGAACACCCCAGATTTACAGCAAGCTCAGCTTTGAGAGAAGGAACAGCCTGAGGATTATTAAAGAAGCTGCTGGGAGCTGTGCTCATGTCACGCTGTACAGAGAGCCTGCATGGTGCTGTTAAACAGCATTGCAAAGCACCAGGCAATGCTGAATTATCTGTGCATCCCAAGAGGATGATCTGTCCCAGCCTGTCCAAGAGCCAGGTGCTCCCCGCTTTCACTCGGGGCAGCTCTCAGCCAATAAATCAATTTGATTAACTGTGGGCTCCGTGCCAGGCCTGCAGTGCCACGTGGAGGTCAATAATGTGATTCCAAGAGCTGGGACATGGAAACATCAGCCAGACGGGCAGAGGGCAGGGCACAGGGACAAGCACCAAGCCACGCTTGGAAAGGGCCTTGAGAGATCTTCTGGGGAAGATAAACAAAGGATCCTCCCTTGTATTTCATAATAAAACACACCTGGGCATAGCTGGATATATCTTTCCACAACATAATGCCTGGACAGCTGTAACAACGTTATTTTCTGGGTTTGTATGCACCTGTATTTGCAAAGAAACCGGAATAAAATGGCAAATAAAAACAGAATGTACTTAAAAATTAAAGATCGCGTGTAACAAAAATTACTTAAGACTACGTCAAACATCCACTGTCCTGAGAGCCTCCAAAAAGTAATTATGCTCCATTTTAACATTATCTTATTAAATACACCCATGCAATTACAGTTCTGGTTTGGGTGGGTTTTTATTTATTTAACAAAGTGCCATACCAGCCGTTCTATTTCAGAGACAGAGTTCTCAGATAATGTCACAGACACAATTTACATTACGTCTGGATTATTCCCAACAGATCTGCAGTTGTGTGGAAAGGCAAATGCCATTTGGAGAAGACAGGCAAACATCAAGAGCTGAAGTTCTAAACTGAGGAAGGGCTTTTCCCCTGCAAAGCAAACACCCAAGGAGACTGACTGAAGTAAGAGCTTAAGTTAAATACACACTTCTGATAAAGCACACCCTGGAACAACTGTATGTTCCACATCAATTTTGTGGTATTTTTCAAAAAACAAGAAGTGAATTTTAGCAGCAGTGCAGGAATACAAACACAGAGCTCGGCTAAGTTTCCCCTCCCCCAGGAAAGGTCCAGGCACCTCAGAAGAAAGAATAGGCCAGGATAAGGAGGAAGGGCAAGATAAGAGAAGGTTATTTATACCTTTAGTTTTCCTTCCAGCAAATGAAGTCCTATGACAAAAGGATGAAGCACATCATCTGTGGAAGACAACAAAAAACAGAAAGTTATTTACATTTTAATAGACGAACATATACATGCACCACATACCAAATAAATAACAAAAAATTACTTTGTGAGTTACATCAGTGATAAATTATCATCCTTCTACTGTCAGAGTTTTCAGGGTCTTCCAGCCTTTCATTATTTTATGCACCATTTCAGTGTAATGAGACAGAGTGCAAGGCCAGACTGCAGGACGACCAAATGCTACCCAGCATAACAGCATCTCATTCTTATTCCAGAACATCATGAAAGTCTTTTACTGCTAAAAACTCACTGAAATAGAAATTAAATAGGAGATGAATACTCCCTACACACACAAACACCTTGCTGACTCACAAATGTTGACAAATCTTGGATACAAAACAAACAGTAACAAGCAGCCAAGCCTCTGAAGGCTCTCTGTATCTTGCATAAAAGCACCAACTGTAAGAGCAAGAATTCCTAGGGAAGCTGAAGAAATCTTGATGGGATCATCCCCCACAAAGCTTTTTCTTCTCCAGACCAGAAGTCCCAACTTCCTCATGTCTTTATAAGAAATACAAGAAAAAATCAAGACGAGATCATATATTGCCAGCTCACTTTTGGTTAGAAGTATCCTCTCTTCTGGACAGGTAGGGGAAAAAACTAAAATTAATAAATAAAAAGAAGCTGCAATGATTTTACCAAGACAGCAAACTCCCAAAGATTAACAAGAAATCAAATGAATGCTTTGAGACCTCTACCTTGAGCCATGTTTAGTCATTTTAAAAGTAAAGTCTACTTATAGTATGAACTGTGAGCTTACCCTGCTTACTACCTAGCACATCTGTCTCCAACAAACATTAAGGAACGTGGCATATAAAATACTGTAAATATGCCTTCCATCATGGAAAAGATAAGCAGGGAAACTGGGGAGAAAGAAGGAATTCTGTTTTTCTCCCACCAGAGGAAAAGGTGAGATCTTTAGTTACAACCAAATACAAAAGAAGACAACAAGCCAGTAAGATCAATAATGTTACATGAAAAAGAGGAGGGAAAACTGATGGGGAAGGGTAGAGACTTTACAGAATGAAAACCCAAAGCATTTTTACTGTAAAATCAGCAGGAAGAAAAAGAAATCTCATGCATAAATCAAGAAGAGACAGCACAGCATAAAACACATGTGATGGGTTGAAGAAGCAGCAGGTGCAGCATTTCCATCTGCCACCAAAGCAATAGTTGTAAGGCAGGAAAAATTACTTATTTTTCTTGACAGATAAGAGACACATGACAAAAAAATCAGTAAGAACATTTGCTAACAGAACTGGCAACAACAAGGGTTTAAGAAGTAAAAGAGTTGCCAAAAAGCCCAGCTGTTACTGCAGATGTGAGATTCAATTAAACCTGACTAGAATTGTTCACCTAAGACAATGGCAAAGCCAAGGGAGAAGAAAATCACTGTGTCCTAGAGGAAGTTTGCCTGCTCGCAGGATTTCCACCTGAGATGCACTGAGGAGTAGCAGAAGGAGCAAGGCCAGCAGGGGCCTGTTAAGGGGAATGCTGAACTCACACAAGTTGATCACTCACCATACTTTGGTAGCAAACCATTGCTTTGGAAAAATTCTGCCCCAAATATACTCCTAAATGCACAGACAGCCAGGACAAAAGCTTGACGTTTGGGTTTCAGTGTTGTCAGTCACTTCTGAACTATAGATGTTGATGGTTTCAGAAAATACACCTTGTATTTGAGATGAGGTAATTGCAAATGTCAGACATTTCAGCACAGTGATTCAGGCAGTCATGCATCTCTATGTGATACTTGTGCCACTGAACCCCAGTATTTCACTCTTGGGACATTCTTGCTGTTTGCTCCAGTTTCCACTACAAATATTTGGGTAGGTACAGCATTTTGTCACTGGCAGTACCGATAACTTATTCCCAGAAAAAATATTAATTTCCTGTAGTGTGAAGGAATCACCAAATTAAAATTTAACCAACATCAGCCTGGCCTTTTAGAAATTAGGATAAAACCTCCTACGCCACCTATTCCTGGGCTACACTGTTAATCCCCATCTTTAAAACTCACACTACCTACCTGAAGTCCACATGAGAAACCAAGAAAAACAATCAATATACAAAGGTACCCAATATTAAAAAATAACCCCTCTTGCCAGACACAAAATATGCAAACAAAAGTGAAAGAATCTCTTGTAGTCACAGACACAGTATTATTTGTGCTGACAAAACAAAAAATATTTTTCAATGTAAAACAGTTTTAGTGTCAATCTGTCCAATTTTATGGAAAATTTTCTTGAGAGCATACAGCACTTCTGTAACAGAAAATTATTCCAGGTACTGTCCTGTAATTCAACATCACAAGGGCAGATCTTACTGGAACAGGTAAAAATAGCACCAGTGAACATGCCAAAGGACAGTCTTTCCACTACAGGGGCAGTGCTTACATTGCAACATCAGCTGGCTCTCTTTTTATAACCTCTTGATTGCCAGTGAGCGAGTTACACAGTCAACTTAAAAGGTTGGAGAAATCCAAGAGTAAGCTCTGACTCTCTCTCTGAACTGAAATCAATCCACTGTATCACTGACACCAACCCTCTGCTGCAGCACACTGTTATTGCCTGTGTAAGCTTTCTACCTGCTCCACAGCATTCAGCACAGAGGGATGATGTCATTCAGAATACAGCGTATTTCTTGTCAAATGTCAGCATAAAATTAGAGGCTTGCACACTTGGTTGCTCCTTTTGGCTGCAGCACACTGGCAGCTCCTTAATTTACTCCATTCTCTTCCAGCCACACGACCCATCCTCTAAAGAACTCCTTTCATCCCATTTCTGCAGACCAACCAGCCTGGAACAACCCATCCCCAGCACTGAACTCTAAATGGGTTTTTTCCACATAAAGATAACAACCATCACAACCTGAACATTTAAACTGGGAGCCCAGTGATCAGACAAAGCCAGAAATGTTGTTTCACCAGAAGAGACTCTGCTCCATAGCCAGCAGCTTGACTTGCAGGTGACCAAAACTGCTTAGCTTTCTAATTAGGCACCAGGGAAACCTGCACCCTCCCATCTTCAACACCACAAACAGGTTCCTGCCTGCTCATCCTACAGATTGGGATTGATTGGACACAGCTTTCCAAAGTTATTGGAGGCAGATGGGGAGGGAAAAGAAAGCTTGGGAAAAGCAGGGAGTCACTGAGCTTGCACAGGTACTCTCACACTTTTTCTGCCTGATCATCTGATGACTGATCATCAACAAGTTTACCCCACCTTAAACCTGAAAGTCCTGGAATATCAGACATGTTTGTTATTTGCACACAGTGGCCCCAGTGCTGTGTGTTTATTTTAAGAACTAAACATCACTCTCATGCAAATTCAAGAGTAGAGTTTAGACACTTTTGCCATACTTTTAATGCATGAATTTTACAACACAGGTTTCACCAGAAAAAACAAAAACAAAAACAAAAAAACAAAACAAAAAAAAAAAAAAAAAAAAAAAAAAAAAAAAAAAAAAAAAAAAAAAAAAAAAAAAAACAAAAAAAAAAAAAAAAAAACACCACATCAAATTACAACAGAAATGCAAGTAAAGAGCTGAAAAAATATTGTAACGGGGTTATGCAATAGATTAGCTCTGAAGGAATTCAATTTCTATCAGAAATCATCAAAATAAGGAAAATATTAACCCAACAGTAGTCTTGGAATTAACAACTGCTAGGTAAGTTCTGAACTTCAGGAATTGAAAAAAAAAGGTCTTCTTGACTGTGAAGGTGGAGTCACATCCTATGCCAGTTTCAGAGAAACTTTAGAACAAAGTTTCTACAGCCAAGTTTAAACAACTACAAGTTACCATGTATCAAAACCATGATACACCATGATACACCTTTTCAAGTGAAAGTTGGAGAGGTAATTACAGGCACTCTTACCTCCACATTAAGTGGAATTAAACTCCACTTTACTTTCCCTTTTACAAGAAACTTTTATTAGTGTACTTTCTACAATAATGACTTGGAAACAACATAAATAGCATTTTTTTGGTAGCAATAAATAAAGAATTTTTTAAAAAAATTTAAAATATGCTTAACCAGTATTTTTTCTTCCCAGCAACACTTCCACCGTTGAAGCTTCCAGTCTAATGGTCCCCTCTACATCTGCTCTTTGCAGGATTCTCCCTCTGTGTTCCTGCATTTCTGCAACAATTCCATGCAAACGAAAGGGAGTACATGGCATCTTCACCTGCCTCACCATGCTCCTTCAGTTTCACCAAAAAACTCTTACGTAAAATCTCACACGTTTCTTATACACAAAGAAAATTTGAATAAAAAAAAAAGAATGATAATTTAGTCATCTCTGCCACAGGCAGCAAGTGAGTAAAGAGACAGCAGTGCCTTTTGTGGTGTGCTAATAAACTGAAATACCACCATAAAATACTGAAAGTATGACCAGACTTTGAGCAAACACTCTTAAGTGCCTGAGAACAAGAAAGTGGAATATCCAAAAGCTAGAACATATTACTGATACAGCTGACAGGGACATACACTGGAAGCAAACTAAAAGACATTACAGAAAAAGGAAAACTGGTCATATGTTAAAGTATTTCAATAAATACCTTAAATGTTTTCCCCTACAACAGCATCAGACACATCTTTCTTCTAGTTGTGCACTATCCTGCATCTTCCTCTTGTTAATCTCTCAGCTCAGTGTTCCTAAAATCCTGACTTCAGAACTCCAGCTTGTTCTACGGTGAAAAAATTTATGTAACAGAAGACTATAATGGGGGCTCAGAGCCATTTTTTAAAGCCTGAACCTCTGAGCCAGCTTTAATTAATCTGGTTAACCCCACGCCACACCCAGCTGCGAGTTAGTGAAGCAACCTCCCTCTGCTTGTGAACTAAAAATACACCAATGGCTCAACTGCTCGTACCGATACTACGTCTTTGCATCGGAATGCCCCATTAATTACCGCCCTTTTGTCAGCTGCTTGTCAGAACCGAAGCATTTGAGGGGCGAACCAATTGCAGGTACGCACTGGGAGTTAAATCTGCGACGAAGCACTGGGACAGCAGCGAGGGAAAACGGCAGCACCCCGTAATCAACGCAGCGTCTGCAGAGCCGCAACACAGTGAGGGAAACACTGCACGGAGCAACGAAACTGCGAGCAACATAAAAGCGGGCTCAGATCACAGGAGCTGGAGATACAGGTCCCATTGCAGATCTCCAGATAGTGCCCAGAAAACACGGCACAGTCACTTTCACGCTCACCACATGCACTGATTATTTGCAAGGCAATTTTCCAGCTCTTTTGCCTGAAGTTAAACAGCTCTGATTTAAACTGTGCTCTCGCTCTGCTCCGTTGCTGCATCCAGGATGCGTTTGGAGCACCACAGGAGAAACGGCAGAGCTGCCACACCTGCAAACACACGCAGTGACCTGCATTGGCCACCCTACTGTTCTACACAAATGCAGAGTTTTGCTGTCAAAGTCTTACCCCCAGAAGCAAGCAAAACCCACTGGAAAACACACAATTCAATCACATGGACTACATCGCTTAAAAGCCTGAATAAAGAATACTTATGTAAACATACTATTTATTAATTATCAGTTCTAATTCCTAGCTCTGAAGTCTACCAAGAAAATGCTTTTCTCATTTATAAATGACTCAAGACCAGCACTTTGTTTATCCTCATCTGCTGTGTACACTGCAGCATTTCGGTACACAAGATGACCATATTCTATTAAACTGTAAAAGGTCAATACACACTGCTGCAATAAAATCAACTTTGTGTAAAACAGATGACATTTATAGTACAAACACAATATTCAAGTCACTAAAGGAATAAACGTGCGCCAGCTGCTTTTCAAAGCAAAAGCGTTGTTTACAAAAAAACAGCGCACGCAGCAAGAGCCAGCAGAGCTCGGAGAATTATTCACAGAACTTGGGCCAAAACAGACTTTCTTTTCAGAAAAAATAAGAACATCACTAAACATGGGTTACCCATACAGAATAAATTGTATCTACTTCACGCTGTCTCAAAAGCCATGAGCTAATTCATGCTCATTGCTAAAATACCTTGTTAATTTGTCATAAAGTTAGACTTTTTATCCAAGTCCCTACTGCTACATCAACTCCTCTTTCAATTAATTTGTAGAGCTGACCAAATGTTTCCACAACCTTACTCAATACACAGTGGATATATTTCATACCAGAAAATACCAAAGAGTTTTGCAAAAGCAATTACACAAAATCAATCAAAATTGGTACAATGTAGACGTAAACATGTCTGTTTACAAATTAAACTTATGTGAAACTTACTGAAATCATGCTTCAATCACCATGCTTGAAATTTGGGAAATCACAAGTTTTCATCTTGTTTTGATGACTTTTGCTGCTTCCCCAAATAAAGATAACTTTGGCTTATGCAATTTGATGGCTTTATTATAAATAAAACACTGTTTTTCGTTACCCACTCTTTAGATTTCAGTGTTTCTAATTTAGAAGATGATCCAGGAACTTGTTTCTTACAACACAATCATCCTTTTCAATCACTCGTTTCTACCTGAATTGCCATGAAAGTTTTGGAAATGCAGCTGCACAAACCCCGTTATCTTCATTCCCTGGGCAACTGGTGTTCAGTGACTGAGGCACCCAACTGTCCTGCCTCTCCTCCAGAACTCTGGGGGATCTCTCATTTCAACTAAAGTCAGGCAGAGGCACAAAGAATAGGACATTCCCACAGGATATAGAAATAGGAAGGCAAAGTATGGAGGAATTCCTTGCTCTCCATCAGCCAGGGCATCACAGCAGGAGCGCATCCTCACGTGAGGAGCCCAAATCCACGGAAATCCCTCCCTCCCGCCCAGCTGGCAGCCCAGGGAGGCAGGACAAGAACGTGACAACATGGGAAGGGGAGGAGGAAAACAACTGGGGAGTGTTTGAAGCAAGAGCAGAGGGGTGCTGGAGGTGTGACAGAGGTGTGGCAAAGGGAATGACTCTGGCAGCACAGAAAAGGACAGAGTGTGTGCAGCACCGACCCAAATACCAACCTGCACTGAATTAGACTGCGCAAGTTCATTTGCGCTACTAACTTAATTAGCAATATAAAAACAATTTAAACATCCTGCATCTAGAACACAGAAGCGAGTGCATCAACTCAACTCCTGCACTGGATCTTGACTGAAGGCTCCTTCATGTAAAACAATTCAACCTAACAGCTTTTGGTTCCCATCTCCTACAGGAGCCTGGAAAGCAACAGCTCTGAATTCAATGTTTTCCAATAAGGAAAACTCGGTTTTCTTCTCAAGTCCTGGTTTTCCAACAGTGCAAAGAGCCACATAAATAATCTGGGGGGAGGAGGGGAGTACATGTCCCAGAAGAAATTACTGCTGATTTAGCGTACCAAGAAGTGCTGACCAATGATTTCCGTGGGTCATGTTTGTGGTTTAGAAAATGAGTTATTTTAATAAGACGTAGTAAGTTCAGGCCCTGAGACAGCAGTGACTTCATCTGTAATTTGAACAGAATGCATGGTTGGTTAAGAATAAAAAATGGAAAAGGAATTAAACTGAAAAAAATGTTTAGATCTTCTTTGGAAAAAAAAAGTAGGCATTTTCTCTGCCACTTCCAGCTTTTCTTTCAAAGCAGGTTAATCAGCGGTGTTGCACAATAAGTTGTCCAGCCCTGAAGATATTAAGAATAGCAACAAACCATAGGAAAAGCATATTCCAGGTCCCTGAAAGCATCAGTGCTCCAACCCGATGATGCTACTTCACTTCTGATTTAATAATCTAAGATTAAATTGCTTAGTACATTAATCAGTCACCATATTCATTTCATGAGCACACACAGAGATCCCTACCTCTTTCATGATTAATTGCAGTCGTAGGGTTTGCCTGCAGAAAATTCTCATTAAGACAAACCAAACTAAAGCCACTTCCATTCCGAGTGGGTGTCCCCAGAAGAGATTTAAGGGAATTGCCTGGAATTAACTCTCACATTCATCAACTCAGTCTCTCCTTCTGCACCAACACTGCAGATATGTCATGAAGAATAAGAATGCCCATTCCAATGATACCCTAGCTCAGCACAATGGAGTGATCCTTTAGGCAATATGTGGAGCTGAGTTTTTCAGAAGCAGTAAAATAAAAGACATTTTCAGATATTTTAACTTGGCTTCAGTTTTGGAAAGATTCTGAGTTTTACACCACAACAAATCCTCCTGGTTTTGCACACCTACAACCTCCAGCTGCAGCTGGAACACACACTGTGCTGCAGCAATCTGGTTCTGCAGTCTCACTGACCAGCTAAGGTCCCTGCATTTATGGATGCCACTTCAAGGCTAAGAAGGAAAACAATTCTACACGAGTCATTTGGCCCGTCACAGGCGAGATGAAGAAGGGACAGCAGTGGGACAGGCAGGTTATTGGTGTGTGCAGTCAGGCTGGAGATAAAGAGAGGCAGGACACAGCACAGGGCTGGAGCCCGAGCTCTGCAGGAGCACCACTGCTACACGGCAAGGCTGAACAGCTTACAAGGAATCTGGGCACGAAACAATCTTACTCCTGCTAGCAACTGTCTTTGTCTAACCGAATTTCAGTTACAAAAAAATAATCAAGCAAGCAATTCAAACCGAAGAATGCCCGAGCAGAAACAATTCGGTTGTGCTGATACACCTAAAGGCATTTTCTACTCCCAGTTCAGCGGACTGTGGATCACAGTAACAGGAGGGTCAGGGAGCCCCACTGGAAGCGCAGGAGGGACAAAGCTACAGCATCACAGCGGGGACCCGAGGAGACCGGGCCAGCACAGCCACGGCTGTGGGCAGGGCACAGGTCCAGATGTGAGGGATGCTCATCCCACTGCTCACCCTCCCCTGGACAGGACACAGCTCCAGTTGTGCGGGATGCCCGCTGTTCATCTTCCCTGCACAGGGCACGGTTCCAGGGCTGCGGGATGCCCGCTGTTCCTCCTCCCTACACAGGGCACGG
>VZTI01005589.1:150833-169254 GCA_013397865.1 Struthidea cinerea | reverse complement strand
CCAGCCCCGCTCCCCCCGACCCTCGGGCACCCTCGCCCCGCCCCGGCCCTCTCGGCACCGTCCCCGCGGCGGGAGCTCCGGCCCGGCCCGGGCGATCCGGCCGCGAAGCTCCGCGGTTCCGAAGCCGCCCGGTTCTCCTCCTCCTTCCCCAGTGTCTGCCGGAGCCGAGCGGCCACCCGCCCTTACGGCCGAGGCGGCGGCCGGGTCAGCGCGCCCGGGGCCGAGCCCGGAGCGGCGCCAGCGCGGAACGGAGCGCTGCAAAGAGAGGAAATACGGGAAGCGGTTCTCCCGCTCGCCCCCGGCACTCCCCGGCCACCCGTACCTGTGTCCCGGGCCCCCGGCGGGTCCCCCGCGCCCCGGTCCCGCCCGGCGCCGCTCGTTCCGCGCCTCAGAGAAAATGGCGGCCCCGCGCCCAGGCAGACATTTATCCCCGCCCATCGCCCGCTCGGCGCTCGACGCCGTCCCTGCGCCAGTCTGCCCGGCCGCTCCCGCCTCCCCACCGAGCGGGGGGAGCGCCGAGCTCTCGATCGGCCGCTCCGCCCCGCCGCCATTTGGGAGCGGCTGAGGCGCCGCGGGCTCGGCTGAGGGAGGAGGGAGGGAACGAGGGGCTCCTGAGGTGATCCCGCCGCCGCTGCGCCTCCAGCCCTGCCCGCGGCCCGGCCTGGGAGCGCGGGATGAGCGTAGCCGCTGCGCCGGGGGCTGGAGCGGGCGCCGATGGGGCGGCAGAGCAGGCTCCCCTCAGGCAACCGCAGCGCTGCCGCCTCAGAGCCACCCGCCGCCCTCAGCTCCCAGACCCGGCCGCCTCCCTGCACCCGCACCAGCTCTGCCTCGGCTGAGTCCCTCAGTAGTTTGACAATTAATTAGCTAGTTAATTAACCGGGGCGCATCGGCAGCGCGTCAGCCCCGATGTGCGGGCACCGGCACCGGCAGCGGCTGGGTCCGACACCCGCATCGGGCGCGCTGCCGGAGCGGAGCCCCCGGGCCCTGACCTGTGCCAGCCCAGCCCTGCCTTACCTGGGCAAAGCAAGCCCTGTCCTACCTGTGCAAAGCAAGCCCTGGCTCTGAAGGGAACAGGCAGCAATTCCCAAGGGGCGGTACGTGCTGAGGGGTGGGGTGTGAGCTGCTGGGAAAGGTATCTGGGGAGAAATAAAAAAATAAATAAATAAAAAAAAAAATAGCGTGCAAGCTCTTTTCCTGGAGGAGACAGGGACCAGCTGTCAGGCAGCAATCCCTGTGTAACTCAGCACAGCGTCCATGGAAAAGTAGGGATACCAGAGGGCTCTGCTCGCTGTTAACTCACTTATTTTAGCTTTGAAAACATACAGAATGGCACATCAAAATAGTAAACAAATTATCACCCCAAAATACAGTTTCTCAGGATAGCCATCGCAAAGGAAAACATTTCTGCTAGAACTGTTTTTACAGAGCATGACACGTTTGCATTTATAGTCACGTAAGTTACATTAGGTGTTAATTAAATTAGCGTTACTCTAAAAAAGAGCCTCCAGCAAAATTCTCAGCCTTATTTTGGATTTCTCTGCGGAAGAAAGTTTTGATACAAACCAAAACTTGAGTTCAGCTGAAGTCACATTAACCTCAGGGAGGCATAAGAAGGACAAGGAAAAAGCAGCACTTTTGGGTCTGCCTCTCCTAAGCACCAAATAAGAAAAAATCCCAAAACACAGAGAGTCCTTAGGTAGTGGTGACCTCCAGGAAGAGGTGTGGTTGCCAAGTCATAGGGGATTGAAATGGGGATGGCAACCAGGAGCTCTGGAAGGCTGAAACAGAAGTTTCCATGTCTCCAGAATACCATGATTCCCACATATTCTGAAAGTTCCCGCTGATTCCAGTGTAATAATGCCTTCCATTTAGAGGGCATTGCTAAAAGAAATATTTAGGCTTTTGTGGCACTCTTTTACACGACAAACCACGTGGAGATGCCAGCTATTAGAAGATCTTATTCTCTTATTTTCCTCTTCCCCATTGCCATGGGCTCAGACCTACCAGAAAGCCAAATCCGGACCACGGTGGTATCCACCGAGGGCAAAATTTAAAATCTGAATCATTCTTTTCAAATTCTTACAGAGTAACTTTTCAATGTCACTTTCAAACTGAAGAAGTCCCGTGATGCACAGATCCAGTTTATTTATACAAATTTAACAGGAGTCATATCCCTATATCTGACTGCAAAACTTGGCCCAGGAGAAAAAAAAAATACAAAACTACACTCAAAGCAGTGTGTGCAATAAATATTCATGTGGCTTTAGACTAAGCATGTCCATGTAATACGGTAGAGTAGTACAGATTCTAGCAAAATATGCAAAAAGATCTTAAAACACTGTAATATAAAATATAAGTACAACGAGGAGCTTGAAAAGAAAGAGGGAAAGGACAAGAAAAATTGCCTCAAGAAGAGGAGGTTTTGACAAAGACCTTTCATAAAGTTTTAAACTTCTTTTAAAAGACTAGAACAGTGAAGGGCTGGAGTCATGGAGCAAATAAACACAGCTCTGGAGGAAAGCAAGCCAAATTTCAGAGTTAAACAATGCAGCACATGCAAAGAAAGACAATACTTGCAAGAAAGAAACTGAAAAGCAATCAGGGAAACTGAAACATTACAGCACTGAAGTAGAAGGGAAACAAAAACCGAACAGACTGTCCAAAATAAACTGAAAATTACCAGCATTCTTCCCGGCGTTGATCTGGTTTATGCTTGGGATTAGATGTTTAAAGTGTGAGTGTCCAGGTATTAGACTTTGATTTGTCCAGGCATACAATCAGATCTTACATTTTCACCCTCTGGGGTGTTTTCTGCCTGTACAAAAAGCAGCCTGAGGCGTGATTAGAAGGAAAACGAGAACCACTGGGCTTTAGGCTGAGTTGGTGACAGCACCGTTCTCCGGAGGTGTGAGGCCAATCTGCCTGGGGATTCATTCCCTTTCCTCCAGTGGGTTTGTCACACAGGCAAAGCCATCCCAGCCTCAGGGACCTCAGCTTCCTCCCAGTCCAAAGTGGGAGGGATGATGCCCATCTTTGAGAAGAGTTTTCACACTGCCTGCTAGAAAGGAGCATGGAAAAGTGAAACCTTTCCTTATTTGTGGTGATTCCATTTGCAATATTCCTGTGTTCCCAGTCTACTTGGCTGTCATTACTTGGGGATTCTCCAAAAAATATCAAATGTTTCAAGTGGCACCACATAACTTTAATTGTATCCTTAATACCTACAAACCTCAGAAGAATAAGCAGCAAGAATTAGGAGTGGAATGCTGGCTGGAAAAAAGAAGAAATGCATATACTCACTTTATTATGGCATTTTGGGTATCAAATCTTACTCCCTTCCTCCTCAAACCAAGGATTGCTGTAGACAAACTTTGCCATTTTATCCGGGGTGCTTCCCTCTGAGCCACAGTCAAAGCATTGTCCTTCTGCAAGGTTTGATTATGCTGCAAATTATTTTCTTACTCCTACATAAGATTATTTTCTTTTTTTTTACTAAGAGAACATTGCATAGGAAAAAATTTAAGTCAAGTTAGATACAAAAGAAGTCCAGCATACAGAGACCATGAAGAAAGTGGCCTCGAACAAATCAAGCATTAGCAACCCAAAAGAGAAGCCAAATAAGGCATCCCTTATTTGTATGATGATGCATAAACTATTTATATTTTATCATCCAGCTGAAAGACTTTATTATTTCCCCATGTCATTAAAGTGTTCAAAAGAGTGGAATATAAATTTTAGTTTGGATTTTTCATGCATTGAGAATTTAAATTGGCATAACTTACCTTACAACAACAGGACATCTTATATACGAAGCTGTTAACAGTGCAGTAAACTCGTTTTGCTGGAACGTAAACCATTGTTTTTGTTGCTTTGCCCTGAACAAATTGTCCATTTTTTACTTTATCCATATCTAGCTAAAGGTGGTTGCTGTTGGGCTGGTTACAGTGCTTGCCTTTCTCACCCTATCCAGCAGCTCTTCAGCCAAGCCTTGGGAGTCTCTCTCTTCCACGTGAAAATAACACCTGACTTCCCACAGGCACCACACAACAGTCAGCTCCTTCCACAGGCTTCACTCTTTATCTAATCAGTGATAAACGAAGCTCGTGGTGACTTCATCACTTCCCTGAAAGGCTGGATTCTGGAAGCAGATCCGTTGAAGCCAGGCAGGCTCTGTGCAGGTCTGTGTATCCCCAACCCCCAGGGCTTCCTCAGTACGTCTTCATCCCGGTGTAAAGTGGAGCCATGCACACCAGGGTAGGCTGATGCACCTCGCACACACTGAAGTGTGAAGGAATGACAGCACAGATGGCTTCAATTCTCTTTATTTACTTCCAGGGGAAATTCAGCTTAAGTACTTCAAGTTACCAAGAGCTGTCCTGCAAAGTTCCTTCTGTTACATTTTACACCCCCAGGTGAAGTCACTGGGCCTTGGTTGCCTTCACAATGCTGCCAACAAGTTTTGCCTCATCTGTTCACTGCTTTATTCTGTATAGAAATTGAAGTTAGTATCTTCATTTTTCCTTTCTTTTCACTGCTTTAACGCTTTCATTTAAGAAACACATTTATCTAAAAAACACTATTCCATAGAGGACTATTATCCTCTATTGTATATTCATTCAGAATTAATTCCATCTCTTTACTAAAATCTATTAGGTGTTCATACTTATATGGTGTCTTTATATAAAATTAACATTAAATATGTTGGATGAAAACATCAATTACATAGATTTTCAATACCAGTTTGTGTGGGAACACTTCAGAGTAAAATTGAAACAGCTTTTCATTAAGCCTTGCAGTAATTAAATTATTCTGAGAGTGCAGCTCTATAAACAGTAAACAGCAGTCTCCTACTGAAAAAAATAAAGTTATATTAGCCCTTCCTCCCTGATAATCTTACATGGAAGATTCTTAGAATTTTCAACAACCTCTCCAGCAGTTTCCAGTCCTGCATGTGCTGCTGCTGTCATTTCTGGCATTGCAGATATCCAGTGTCTCTGGCCTTGTTCTGTGCAGTGCAGCAGAGCATTGCTGGCTCTCCAATTTCAGTGCAATGCAGTTTGCTTCTAGGAAAATTCAGAGGCACTGCACTCCCCCAGCCAGTTCTCTCAGGCTCCTCTCCAGACAGGCTGAGCTAAGTGGCTTTCCTGAATTTTAGATATTCATTTGCAGCGCTTATGACCGAGATTTCACTTTCTCCTGGTGTGACAAGAAGCTGTGACATGCACGAATGCTGCTCAGAGCTTTGAAACCTGAGATGTCAAGTGCAGGTCCTGCTCACAAACGATTTCTCCCATGACCCAGCCCCTGTCCTCTAAGTCCTTTGCTGTTCCACACCTTGGTGCCCCCATTTGTTTGTACAGACCAGCTGAGAAAAATCAAATGGAAAATATCCCTGAAGCCATGTGTGAAGCTGTGTCTGACAGGTACAGATGTATTTTATCAGGTGACCTTAACTGGTTTTTCCCCTTAGCTGGAAATGTGTTGAAGGAATAGCAGTTAAATTCCAAATAATTTTGGGAAGGATTGAGAGTCTGGGTAAATCTCCTTTCAGAACATAGGAAGTTTCGAAGAGCACAAGACAAATGCACCAGGTTAGTTTGGATAGCACTGGATACTGAGAATATCAAAGCATGGAAATAATTTTAGAGTATTGTTTCATGTGGAGATGCTGAACTGATGAGTGCCACCTGCACAGTGAATAAAAGTTCAGTCTGAATAAGCATTATTTGAGCTCCACAAAGAGGAAAAATTTTTTAAAAATTGAAAATCTAGGCTATAATTTGCGTCTATTTGAACAGTCGTTCCTACTGCAGAGACAATAAATACAGCACTTTGATTTACACATGTATTCTATTTTTGAAACCTAACCAAACTGGTTTATTTGGTTTATTTTGACTTTCTGAAAAAGTCTAACCACAACAAAATCTCTTCAGAGCTAGGTACTGCAGTTTAAAAATAACAAAGCATAAATAGCTCTTTCCTGACAAACATTTTTAGAACCTAGCCTGAACATACCCTAAAAACCTCTTCTGCATCAGAGCAATTACACCTGATAGAGAGCTACATAAAGGGTTTATCATCTGATTTAGTGTGGCCTTAAGCTGTGCATTGACAATTGCTCGTGGTAAACAAACTCCATTCAATACTGAGTTTCTCTACAACCAGAAGAATTGCAGTTGTTCATTGTAATAATGTACAGGATGACAGCAAAATTTCATTTTTCCGTGAGGAATCATGAGTACGGAATGAGTAGTGACAGGGTGAGATAGAGGCTGTGCGTGTGTGCACAAGTGTATCAGACTGTAGCTGAAAAATACACAAACCTTCCTTTATCTCTTCACAAATCAAATTTGTTCTGTCTCTTCATCAAAAAGCCCAAGCGGTTTTTTTACAGTTCTGGCGAGGAACCCGCTCTCCCTGAGTTTGTGTTGTGCACAGAAACCCTCACTCCTGCCCTGCTGACATCCCTCTCAGCTTCTATCAAAGGCAGATTCCAGAGACAAGGAAGCCCAAAGCAGCCAGTGAACCCATCCCACTGCTCTGCAGCTCTGCTATTCCCAGATAACACACGCTAATTAGCATGTGGGTATAAGGTCGTAAATACCTGCACCACTCAAAGGTTCCTGTAGGCAGCAAGGAGACAAAAGTCCATTTTAGCCGTGTGCCTGCATTCATGCACCGAGAGAAATGCGACTCTCACTAACTGGATTCTGGTACAAAAAAAACCGATGCAAAATAAGAAGAAAAAGCTACCTGGCTTTCAGCTGCAGCCTATTTATCCATTGTCTTTCAAGTTCATCTCAAACATTCAGATAAACAAAGATAGGTGATCAAAGGGCTGCATCACTTTTGGCAATACACCCCTGCTGTAGCCAGCCTTTGATTCTCGTCCTCCATGTCCTCTAGAGCAATTCGTGCTTTGAGGGCCAGGACAATTAAAACTCGTGTTGCAAGCACCTGCCTTCAGCAGCAGCGCGCTGATGAAGATGTGCCAGCAGGGCAGGATTTTGGTCATGCAGCTGATGAGGCTCGGTGGCTGTACAAGGGTGGGTTCTCACCAGCCCTGTCCAAAGCACGGAGCACTCCAGAGCTCCACTGAGCTGCGCTGGGGGACATTTCACTCTGGGCTGATGGACACATCCCTTGCAGGGGTCAGCACTGTTCTGTCCCAGCACAAGGCATCAGGAGATTCCCCCTGGGAAGCTCTAACGTGATACACCAGTGTAGCTATGCTATTTTTTAAAAACTTGCCCATGGATGTGGCTCATTTGGTGTCTGGTTATAAAGGTGGGGGATGTTTTTGTCAGATGTTTCATTTGGTGAGGCCTTTTTTGCTGTTGCACATTCATTTCTCAGACTGGACAGTGGTAATCAGGTTGATTATATACATCAGGACATGCTTCTGCTACAACACGAAAGTCAACTGAACTATGATTAAAGCCTCTAATACAAGACATTCGCTTTGGTCTTATTTTTGAGAGAACTTCTTTTTAAATTTCTTTTTGCAAGATAATAAAAACCCAAAACGATGCTATGAGCAAAACAAGTAAATTACTTGAGCAGTAATTAGCAAAGACATCAGGCCAAAGGAATGCAAACATACAAGTCTCCTGCTGGAGCTCAGTGCAGGAGCCCGGTGTGCTGCGTTAGGAGATTTGTTCAATCTCTCAGCAACTGCAGAGAAATGAGTGCGGACATGTCTGCTCGTACCTGAGTATTCTTAATACTTTGGAGATACACATCTAATACTCACAGGTATTCACATTCATTTATTCAGGCATTCCTCACCTTCAAACCTATTTCTGGTGGAGACAGAAGCTTTGCATTAGCAACAAATTATGCAAGGCTTTCTTCTGCCCTCCCTATAAATGGAACTGTGACATAAGGACTTGAGTAACTGCTGGAACATTATTGCTGAGACATCCATTTGATGTGATAGCAAGGCCAAAAAATACCCAAAAAAGCTAAATCTAAAGCAAGCTAAAGCCTTTGCTTTTCATAAAGGAAGTATTTGTAACTTAGGAAAAGTGATTCTATGTTCACACACTAACTTCTAGTCAGGAAACTTCTAACTTCTAGACAGGACATGAAAAAAAGGTTATTTTTCCCTCTTATCACATACACAGCTGAATGGATGAAAGGAAGAGCAATGTTTTGTTGCCAGTATGTAATACTGCATTTACTGATGATTCCAGCTTGGGCTTTGATGGCTTCAGCATCCCCCCATTTCAGTTCTTACATAGATCCCATGCTATCACCTTAATTAGTATCACCTTAATGAGCAGTGTCACTGCAGTGTCACAGGCACTGGGGCTCTCTGATGGTTCTGGAATTGCAGGAAAGCCAAAGCTCTGCTGACGGGAGGAACTCCGAGGCATTATTGCCATCTGGGGAGGTTCAGGGCTGAGACATCTCCGCAGGACACACCTGACAGATACACCTCTCTCCAGGCTGTCTTTTGAAAATAAACCCCGGTGGATTTTCTCCTCCTCTTGTGGAAACCTCGTTCTTGTGGATGAGGAACAGTGTGACCAGAGATATGTTGGTGCAGGCAATCTTCTGATGCTTTGCCCCAGCACTCCCTGGGGAAATTATCTAACTTCTTGTAGCTATCACACTTCAAAATTGGCTATTTTTACTAAATATTTGGGTGAAACATTCAGTACAATGCAATAAATTATTTCCTCAAGAAATGGATTTTGATGTATCAAGTTTTCAAGTAGGATCACGCTCTTGGCTGACAAGAATGCAAGCAAAATTATTTGCCTTCTTTTTTCCCCCTCTCCCTCTTCATTTATCTTTTGATAACAGTCAACTGCACTTATTCTCAAAGAGGTACTGATGATTATAGACATAGTTTTGTTCAAAAAAAAAATTGAATGTTTTATAAGCAAATTTCATAATATGTTAACTATAATATACGGTATATGTATTATTATAAATTAAATATATTATCAAATAAAATAATTTTTCACCCCTGCTTTGCTTATACCTAGGAGAGTTCAGGATATTTGCATTACAACCAAATGCCTAAATTCAGATTTTTAGGTCTATCAGAGTAAAGTATATTATTGAGATTGTATAAAACAGAGCTACTCAAGAGGAATTGCCATTTCTGGAGCAATCTTAGGAGGTCTTTGAGTAAGGATAAGAAATAGGATCCATTCTCATCTTTGACACAACAAAATATCGTGGATTTATTTAGTTTAATGTAATGTAATTCACTTGAGTATTTAACTTAAGCACGTGGAAAATCCTAGTTTCTCTTAGGGATAGGAAATAGACTCAAGTGATTAAAAGTCTTTGGTTACTTTTCCTGGTAGCTTTTTGTTGCTTGTTTTTGCAGGAAGTTGAGAATTCTCTGAGGAAAGCTCCGAGCTGTTTGTGTGGCTTTGTGAGTAATGGAAAGAATTTACACAAAATATGCCACTGCTGTGTAGTGATATGGAACAATAAATAATAAAATAGGCGAGAGGTAGGAACTGCTCAGACTCCCTTTCTATAAAATCGCTTTTCCTGGAGGAAGGTGGAACTGCTGTGGAACAACTCATATGAAACAGTTGGGATGATAATTGCCAAGGAAGCCTGCTCTGGAATTTGGCAAGCAGCCGAGATGTCCTAATCACCTTTACTTTGCAGTTTTTGGTCTGAAAGCACTACTTGGAAGTAGCTGGTATTGTAGCATTTACTAATCCTGAGTAAATGGGATTGTTCTGCTGCAGCAGGAACCTGGGCAGGCTTTCAAAAAATAACAACATATTGAAAATACTATTTTGTAGAAGACTTGACAAAGATATAAAATCCTAGGTAGCCAAAGTTGAACAGTATTGTAAATAATCCCTTATGCAGGCTGTTAAAATTAACAATTATTTTCTTATGAAAGTTGGTAGTTTTCCATTCAATACTGCGTTCCTCATTGAAGGAACAGCAGGTCCAAGAAAATCTTATCACAGAAGGCGAGGATACGGAATTATCCTTCCACAACAACTGAATGCAGCAGAAAATTTTCAAAGCAGCGAGCCCTATAAATACTATTCTTACCACAACTATTTACTACAAGGCGTAACAGCCCTCATTAGCATTTCAAAATTAATGAATGTCATTAGGAAAGGCAGCGTGTCACAGGGAAGCAGCTGTTGATGTGCCATGCAGTCCCTTCAGTTCCACCAACATCTACCTTCAGCCATCCTCAGCTGCTGGGTTTTTAAGCTTCCCCTGAACTTGTTATTCTGATTTGCTCATCGATATTCCCAGTGTAAACGAACAGCCCACAGGCCCCTGTTATCAGGCAGCCCTTATCAGTGTCTGCCTCAGCCACTGCTCTGTGCCCCCGCCGTCCGCCCGCAGCCCTGCCAGAGCTGCTGCCTCACCTGCAGGGCAGGAGCTGGTGCCAGCCAGGAGCTTCCCACTGGGAATGCCAGCTGCACTCGGGATTCGGGATGGAGGGGGTGGATTTCCATTCAGAGAAGTCACGGAATCAAGCTAAAACAGTTTGGCGGGTTATTCTTACTAGACTTGCACTATCAGACAGATGAACTGAGTCAGGCTTCGTATTTCCTCAGAGAACTTTTCGGGTTTTGGCTTAATTTCCAGGGACGAGCTTTCCCTTCCAGCGGCAGCAGTGTAACCTGCTCCCAGGTGATGTGCTCGCAGGTCTGACCGTGCAGACAAGCAGTTCATGCTCTGTCAGGGGTTCAGGTTTCACTCTGCAGCAGTGTGAAAACCAGGATTTGCTTAAGACAACATGGAGAAAGCCAGGGTTTGGTTAAGCTCTCTGAACCTCATCTTCTCCTCTGTGAATAAAAAGCAGGAGCAGTGCTTATGCTTTAGGGCTGAGGTGCAGTTTAACAGTACATGGAACTGTGTAATTATACCCTGAGTAAATGGGATTGTTCTGCTGCAGCAGAAACCCGGGCAGTCTTTCAAACAAATAAGAACATTCTGAAGTTAATATTCTGTAAAAGAAGACTTGACAAGGATATAAAATCCAAAGGGTGCCAAAGGCACAGCCCCTTTTCCCCTTGCAGCCTCTGCCTCCCTCACCCTGGATCAGCACTCACGACACCGCAGCGTGAGTCAGATTTTATGTTTTCCTGACTAACCTCGCCGCCCCAGCGCTCCCTGAGCACGGCCAGGGAAGGCTGAGCTGTGCAGGGACTGCAATCTCCCCATCTGGCAGCGGCCCACGGAGCCGAGGAATTGGCTGGGAAACTGCAGCCTGAGCAGCTGGAAACTGATCCCACAAAGAGCAGCTTTTGCATATGCAAAGTAGATCCCAAAGGCCAGCCCTGCTTACTCAGCTGTTTATCACACTCACGTGAGCAGCAATATCATTATGTACAGTCAGAGCTCAAGCTGTTAATATATTTTTTTTCATCTAGTGTTCAGAATCCCATATACATTATAATTAATTTACCTGCCACAGGTATTAGCTGGTTCGAAGAAAGCCCATGTGACTTCTTCAAAAGGTCATAAAAAATAACAGCAGGAGTAAATTGGAAGGCAAGAAAATTTGCTGATAGACAAAATTTTCAAGATACTTGAGGCTAAAACGCAGACACTGAAAAAGTGCAGTGTGAGATGATGAAATAGTAGATTCCACCTTATGCAAGTGGATGCAAAGCAACGGCCTGGGAAAAGACAGCCTGCATTGTGTGTTATCAGTCAGGGGTTCTGCTTTAGCTCCGGTCAGCCAGATAAAGATAGGTGGGATTTACTGGGCAGAGCTCCCTAAAAATGCCAGCTCAGTGCTCAGCAATGGTTAAAACAAGAAAAATCATCAGGAGTTTAGGATGGGAGAGAGATGACAACAAGACAGAAGAGAGTATTTATTTCAATTGTAGAATTTAAGGCTGTGCCCACATTTTGGAGACAGCATGAAGGTCTGTTCCTGCACTGCAATTTATGTGTGACAAAATTAAGAGGAAGAGAAAAGAGCACCAGGGATATGGAGAGATATAAAGCAGCTCCTTCATGATAAGCAATTAACTGCATTAGGAGTCTTCAGCTGGGAGAGAAAAGGATGAGAGAAAAAGCACAGTTATTTTCATAGGACAAGCACCTCTCACATGCCTCTGTAGTCATCTTGTAGGGACTGAAAAGATTTGAGTCAGAGAAACTCAGAAAGTCGGTACTGTGCTGGGTGTTTGTAGAAGTTCTCTGTCAAACCATGACAAATCCAGTGACAGAGGATCAGGAAGGGTGCTGGATGCAAACACAAAAGGGTTTTCTCCCACTCTGACTTCCAGTGATGCCGCTATCAGTGAAAGGTTTTCCTGAACTGGAGGCTGGTTTTCTATTGCTGGGCATTTGAAAGTCTTTTATGCTTTCTCTAAGTTGCCTTTTGGGATTTGTGTTCAGCTTGCTAGGATTTTATATTTGAAACACCAGAGCCAAGGCCTTTTAAATTGCCATTTAGAAACAACTTACACTATGACTAATGACTTCTTGGCAGTTAATATTGCTCTTTGTTCATCCTGTTTAGATTTGGAGGAAAAGATCCCTTCAGTTGTTTTGTCGTTTTTTTTTTTAAATTAAATTTCTAGATTATATTGAGTCTCTAGAATAGCATCTTTAAACTAAACAACCTGCAAGCATTTTATCCTTTTACCTGTTACTTCCAAATGCAGAGATTGATAAAATCAATAATCTATTATTGAAAAATAAATTATTATTAATATGCATTACTTATGCGTCTCCTAATTTGAAAAGTGTTTAGGACACAAGATTTAGGTGCAGATCTGTTCTCCAGCTGTTCCTTAGTGGTTGGAATCTGGATCTGCTAAGCCAGGACAGCCTAGGCTTTTCAGAATAATTATGGCTCAGCTTTAGTGATGCTCTTGTTCCCTCATGAAATCCTGGAGAGCACATTTTGCCATGCTTGACCTTTGTTTCATTAAGTAGGATGAACACAGAGTTGCTTCTCCAACACATTAAAAATACCAATATGACATAAAAACACTCAGAACAGTTTTGACAGTCAAGCAGAAAACCCACGTGGTTTAATTTAAAGGGTTAAAAAGCTGTGCTGAGTTTACAAAAGATCCACAAAGAACTTGAAAATCCTTGAAAATGACAGGTAAATCCTAAGGAAACATCTGGAGTGTTAATTTCTGGAATAAAGGTGCATAAAGAATATAAAAAGATGTTGAACGCAGAGTTTTTGTTTATACAGAGCCTGGCAACACGAAGCCCCAGGAAAGTGTGCAACATGTTTTTAAAAAGCAGGCTTACAGCACGTGGGATTGTCATCCCAGATTTCTCACAAATACATGAAATTAAAGGGAAAAAAAGAGAGGATGGGAGAGGAAAGAGAAAGAACATTTTCCCATGCAGGTATTCTGGAGCGCAGAGCAGACTCCACCCACCGTGGTAAACAGGCAGTTTGCAGAAAGCCAGGCTCAAAAGAGAAGTAAAATGAGGAAGGCTGCAGTCAAAAAAAAAAACCAACAAAACACCAGAAGTTCCCCAACTAAATAAATGCTCGGTGCTAAAATTTATCGTCCTGATTCTAGGAACTCAGTGATATCACCACAGGCTACGAAAATAGCCACCCAAGGAGTCACATGGGGTGATGTAATGTGAACGCGGGATAAATCCTTGCTTTTTTTAAACCGAAAAATTTATATTCAGCGAAACTCTAGGAAAAGCACAGAGCACCACAAAGGGCAGTGGCCCAGGTCAGGGGCAGTTCAGCTCTGCTGGTGCTCCATCAGTGTCCCGTGGCAGAACAGAGGAATCACTGCATGGAAGCGATGGGGAACACCTTTATTTCTGATTAAATGCGTCATCACAAAGCCTCTTAATTCCCTCTGTTCCAGGAGGGAATAGATATGGAGTGTCCAGCAACCCCACTCTGAGGTTCTGCCCTCAGGAAGGCAGTTCATGGCTTCTCAAATACAAAGGATTTTTGCTTTTCTATCACATGTCCTTGGAAATAAAGGTACCAGGAAATCAGAGATGCAGCACGGGGCAGTGCTGGCATTTCAGTCTGGGCAGCCTGCACTCCCACAGTAACATCCTCCAGGATAAGGTTCTCCAAAATCTGAAGTATTTCAAAGAGCCCTTATTAAAAATATAATCCTAAAACATTTCTAAGGAAGCCAGAAAGAAAATACAACGACTTTTGAGACTTCCATTGGAATATACTGGAAAAGACCAGAGTGCTGAGCTGTGACTGGTTAAAGATAATTAATGGCTGAGTTCAGTGTGTTAATCACTGATGGCAGCAAAGAGCATCATTCCATGGCTCTGGTGCATGAGATCATTGGCCAAGTGGGTATTGCTAACCACATGAGAGAAGTATTGCTCCTTCCAGCACGGAATATGGCCAGAAAGGGATAAAAAAAAAGAGTTTCAGAATGTCCTTTATGAAAAAACAAATTTAAAAAGTGGCTCTGCCATGAGCTGCACATGACTTGCCAGGTCCAACACTTAGAACTGGTCTTGAATTTAAATTATTGCATAAATTGATTCTGCATTTCTCCCACATCGTGACACCAGTGAGGAGTTTAGCAACAGCCCCATGTGGCTGTGGAGCCTGTCACAGCTCCTGCTTGTTGAAGTTACTCTCATTATCCAGCTCCATTAATTCCAGCCTTCTTTTCTGGAGTACCTGAATATTCAAGTCCGTTGCTTTATGCTGCTTAATTCTCTTCATAGAGCTATGTGTTAATAAGGAAATATTGTGGTTTTAAGATAGAACGCACAATAAAAATATATACAACAATATCGTGGCAAATTTCAGATGATAATGAGCAGCAACTACAAAGGCTTTGGATTTAAAGCAGTGAAGGGCTCGAAGTGTGGCTCTACCAGAAACTACTTAGTCAAGTCACTCAAGTGAGTAGCTGAAATTAGCAGATCTTGAATGTTTTACTGGCTCTGAGATTAAGTTAAATGCAATAAGGAGATTTCCAAGAATGGCAAAATGACTTTGTTAGTGACAGTGGGGATCAGCTGGGGGAAAGTGTGAAGCAGCAAGGCAGTAACAGGGAATATCCACTGTATTGTACACCTGGAGCTTCCAAAGCATCAAACCAAAACCGTGAGATCACACTACAATAAAAACAGATAATCCTGTTTAGTCCTGTTCATTGCTCTCCCTCTGTCCCCAGAAGATAAAGGGATGTCTCAGACTATTACCCCCACTCTCAATTCAAGAGCTCTTTCCGGGCCCCACGTTTCACTCTGGGTTATTCTGTTCTGTCCCAGCCTTGCTGCTGCTGCTGCTGCTTGCAGTGTACAGCTGGGAGGAAATCAGCATTTCACAGGGGTCCTGTTCTGTCCTGTCCTGGACTGAAATCCACAGGGGAGCTGGAACTTCTCAAACCCTCACAAGACCAATCCCCGTCCTCACATGACCCAGGGAAGTCACAGGACTTGGTGACACCGAACGAGAAAGGCTGAGGTGGAGCTGCCAGCTCTGCTGTGGGTTTTCTGCGTGTCCCCGGATTTGGGTTTTGTGTGAGGGGCTCTGGGAGAGCCACTCAGGGCAGCTCCCACACCTGAGCACGCAGACCCGCTGCCCTTCTGGGCTCCTCACCCACCTGTGGGCACCAGAACGCGCTCCAGCTGTGCCCAAAGCAGCACCCAGAGGTTCAGAGCCTCTGGGAGGTCAATCATGCTGCAAAGGCCACCTCAGAGTTGTTCTGTGAGAGATTAGAGGGAGTTAAATCTCCAATTTTCACTCCTTCTCTTTGCTTTTTACACTTCCATCCCTCAGTGAGAAAGGAGGAAGCAAAGATAAGCTAAACATCACAAGACTGCTGGGTGTTACTGCAATGAGGACTCAGTTCTGACATTCTGGGACATATTTGGAAGATGCTTTGTTCAGGAAGGGTCCACAGACTCCCCAGGCCTCAATTTCCTATCCTTGAAGTGGACACAGGCACGGCTCCCTTGGCCTTTCAACACTTCCACGTCTGTTTATGAGGCATCAGCAGTGGTTATGTGAGGGACAAATCCATCATTCCAAATCCTGCCAGCACTGGACATAACTGCAATATTGACAAGGAAAAGATCTCCAATGTTTACTGACACTGGAAACTGTGTTCATGAGGAGGGAGACACTGGAAAACAACAAAAAGCCCACCTGGAGCAGGGAGAAGGATTGTAGAGCATAGTAGGACAGAAAACGGAGATATTTACTGCACACAGCTATTTGCTACGTAAAATTCTCCCTTCAGCCACAAGTCAGCTGGTGAAGTGTTATCCCACCTCTGGGGGAGGAGAGGCAAAGTGAGCCACGGGAGTCAGGCAGGAGTGAACCTCACTGACGTCCCTGGGCCAGGCAGGTGGAGGTGTCCCTGCACAAGAAACTCCATCCACCCTGCAGGAGAACGTCCCAGCTGCAGAACCACGCTCCTTCGTCTGAGGCATCTGCCTCCCTTCTTCTCCATTGGATGTGGGGAATGAAGAGGGAAAAATCCCCCAGCAACCTGTAGAGAAACTCCTCACACAAGGGCAGGCTCTCCCAGAGCATCTCCTTGCATGTCCGTCCTCTCTAGGAAAAACTGCTTCTGATTTAAGTTTGATTTCTTTTCTCCATTCTTACCACTTGTAGCATTTGTACATTTGTTCCAAATATCTGTAAAATCTCACATGTCTGCCTAGGAAGAGTTTCACCAACATGCTTGCAGCATAAACAGTCTGCTCTTGCTGTCCAAAACATAAACAGAACCCAAATTAAGAGTTACTCACTTCTCAGCAGACTGAGTGGCATTAAAATGTTACGAACATTGCACTTCCCTGGCTAGCAGCCCTGTTTTCCCCATGGCCTCTAAAAGAAGGAACAGAATTCACACTCAGGTGGTGTTGCAGTAGTTACAGCTGCCCCCTGACATTTTTTTATAGAGGCTATTTGGTTCCAATTTGTAGATGTCTGAAAATGCCATCCCAAAGCAGCAAGTTCCTAGAGAATAAAGGTGATGGCCACTTCAGTTCCAAGCTGTCCTAAGTCTTCTTTTACTTGGACTCATCTAATCTTTAATGGGAAAGACGTTTAAACACCGTTGACATATAACATTCCAGGGGATCTGAAGAATACCAGGTAGTTTTCCTTCCAAAACTATTTTTGAAAATGAAGACTTCCACTGGCAAGTTGAAAATAAACAGTTTCATGGAATTTATCTTGAATTCTCTGGCCACATAGAGGTTTCTGTTTGCATTAAGCTCTGATCTCCTGAAGCTCTGATCTCATAAACAACTACTCGCTGTTTGATCCTGCACAGGGAAGTTCTTCCCTGGATCCTCAGGAGTGTGGCTCATCCGTGATATCATCGTGGCCTGGCTCGAGGAACAGACGATGGTCCCTGAGCAATCCCTTTGAACGCTGGCAGAGCAGTGTGGTTATTTCTCATGATTTTACCAGGCAGAGAATGGTTCTGTCCTGTGATCCAGCCATTCTTTTGGAAATCCAGCAGCTCCAGCTCTCCCATCACTCCCGGTCCTTTGACCACCTGCCCTTCCCATCTCCTGGGGTGCAGCATCCAGGTCGTTACTTCACAAGGCAGAAGGGACCTTTCTTTCTCTCCTTCAGTACCCAATGGGGGTTTTTTTTCAACTGAGGTTAAATGGGAAGCAGAACCAGGAATGCAGCCCTCACAGGGAAAGAGAAGCAGAAAGTATCCCAGAGTCCAGTCCTCATCCCTTCTCCCCAAGGAACAGGAATGTAATTCATAAACAAGGACAGCAAACGAGAGCTGGATCCCCCAAGGATTGCTGAGGGATGTCACCAGTGGATCACTGGCTGAGGGAAGGTGGTGGAGCTGCAGGTGAGGCGGCACTGGCAGCCTTTTTTTACCAGGCAGCTTTAGAAGAGCCTGTTCCCCAAGGCAAATGGCATTCCATGAATTTGGGACACTCCAGATAATCAAATAAATAGATACACACCCAACTCCGTATGTTGTTCTTGGGTTTGTTGTTGCTGTGGTAGAAGTTTTCTTCCCCAGGTCATTTTGAGGTCCAGCCTGTGCTTTTTGAGGTCAGTTCTGTAATCCCAGCACCAAATTTACAGCTGAAGGTATTCTCCAGCTGTTCCTCACTGAGGGCCTACACACAGCTGGCAGAGCGCTAGCCCCCAAAACAACAGGAAAAGGTTTAATCTCTCCTTTTCAGTGGTGTCTCCAGGAGACCATCAGGGGAAGATTACTAGAGAGGGAGGAAAATTGCCTTTTAGACTCTACCCAGTGTGAAAGGGGACGGTGCTGGGAGAGGCTGAGCAGTTTTAGGGGATACAGCCAAGACCATTTTTGAAGCTTGTCAACAAAACACCACAAAAATTAGGGGTAAAGTCTCTTTTGTACATGCCAAGTCCTCAGGTTCTGCCAGAACCAAGTGGGATACCCAAACCCAGCTCTGGTGGCTGGCTTTTCTCTTTTTTTTTTTTTTTTTTTTGTTTTTTACGTCTTCCCTTGTGGAC
>VZTI01005589.1:114183-150798 GCA_013397865.1 Struthidea cinerea | reverse complement strand
TGGCTTTTTTCTTTTTTTTTTTTTTTTTTTTGGTCTTTCAGTCTCTCCTGATGGAACAGGTTTACTTCGTATAAATACACAGAAATAGGAGCAAAATCCTGGAACCTGGAATCCTGGAACTATTGGCCTAGACTTCGTGATAATTTGGAATGAAGGGATGCCTCATCTAAACCAGAAACTTTGCGTTAGAACTCTGAGACCTTCCCTGACAGAAGCTGCACCAAAATAAATTGGTTTCCGTGCAAAACTTTTGGGTGCGAATCTCATTTCCCAATGAAAAAGCATTTTCTCAAAAGATCCTTGATGAGCTCTTTTTCTGAAGAAACGCGTTTTGAGTAATCACTCTGCAGGCCAAGGAGATATTTGAAAACCATGAGTTTCATCAGTGTCATCCCACAGATGCAATTTTACATCGGTAATTAACTTGACAAACACACATAAGCATTCTCTGCTGGTTTGCAGTTATTTTCAGGCAGCTGCAATTTATTGATGAGTGGCCTTTGCATATGAATGGAGTTTGATCTGTGCATGACTAATTTCTACTTCTGAAAGAGATTTAACATCTTTTGCTTCCTGCTAGAAAGCAATTACAATTTCTGTGGACAATTCAGCATTGAACGCCACCCTTAGATTGGAAGCTGGGTCTCATTCTTAACTTGTTTGCTTGCTTTTGATATTGCCCAATAAATTCCACTGCAGCAGGATCTTAAAGGCCCATCAAGTGATGATTTATGGGACTCTGAGCAGCGAAATTATAGGAGCACAAGAGAATCTGAATGTTTTGTATTATCTCTGTGCTTGCTTCAAATCAGACACACAAAGAGTCTTTTTGCAGAGGAGTGCTGGCAATTTATGCTCCGTTGCAAGAGAAGATGTGATCACGAAATGGCCCTGTCAGGTTTTGTACAGGGAGATCGAGTTAAAGCAGCAGTGATTATGAATGGCAACCTAGAAAGCAGCTTTAATGTATATAATATATACATGTTCCTTATATACTCTATGTTTTCCTGCTTGACATGGCTCCAGTGAGTTTTACTGACCTCGAGATACCAAAGCAGAGATGCCTCCACACAGTTTTGCTGGGAGTGTTGATGCACCCTCCGTGTGTAACTCCAGGGCAGCATCTGCAGAGGTTTGATGCTGGTGATGTAGGAGCGGCTCAGGAATTCCTGCTGATGGAATTTACTGCACAGTTCAATCTCTGGCCACAGGTACCAGCCCTAAGATTTGGGAAACACATTTTTCTTGGATGCTCTCTCGTCACCATGTGCACAAAAGCGACTGTGGACAGGACAGGCACCATAAATTCCCAGTTTCTCAATAATTTTCCCTCCTGACTTGAACATCCTGTGTCCTGTTTCTAGAGCAGAGAACAGGGACCACCACACCTCTGCTAACACGGCCAATATGTTCTCATTTCCACCCTGGCCTTTTTAAAATCCAGCACAATATGGGGGCACGAGCTACCAATATTGAATGCAGAGTTCCACAGCCGTGTTCAAAGGAGCTGTGAAATGCTGCATTGTGTTTGTTGAATGAGAAAAACAATTTCAGTCCACTGGTGGTTGGAGACGCTTCAGCAGTGAGATCATACCTTTTTATAATCTCAGTATTCGGAGTGTAATTGAAACCAGGAGAATAAAAAACTGCCTTTTGAAGACAGAACGTCTCTGCTGAGTATGCAAACACTCACATTTGGAGGTGCAGGGTGCAGAAAGGTGGGACTTGGTGCAGTTTATCCCAATCAAAGGGGCACAGACCAATAGCATTAAGGGACATTTTTCATATAAATTGATAGTTGACAATATAAAGGTGTGGTGGGTGTGGAAAATAGGAAGAGAGGCAAGCACCGGATAAGAAGTATTAGTGTGAAGGATTCATTTCACACAAGGGATTCATTTCAGCTGTACCAAAGAATGATGGTCCTGCTGACTCCATGGTTCATCTCTCCTATCTTTGTCCAAAAATAAACACTTTAGTCAGTAATCACTTCCATTTCCAGTGATCCTGATCAGGTGTCAGTGTTTATTCTGTGCCATGGCATCTACTGAGTCTTAACAAAAGGGGTGTGGCAACCGTATTTGAATCTGGACAATCATATAAACAACATTGCACAAACTTCTGATCAAGGCCTAAATGTGTGAAACTTTGTGCAGCAGTAATTCTTCATCAGCCTGCACTCAAGAATTTGAGTAATTCTTTGGCGAAATAACAAATTCCCCACAAGCCCTCGTTAGCAAATCAGTTCTGAATTGAAGTGGCATCTGCTCATTCCCAGTTTCATCAGCTCCTGAACCAGTATTAATTGGTGGAATTCTCCTGATAGAGCTGAGGCTGCCACTGCATTCTTTCACCTCTGGGTCTGTAGGGAGAATGGGGTCAAGGAAGGAACCAGGAAAAGGTAAGCAAAGCATTCTTCTGGGACTTTGAGGCTTTGAGGAAGGGACTGCGGGATTTTGGCAACACGTGAAGGAATCCAAATGCAAAGCCTGTGAGAGAAACCAGATTCACAAAGGTGCTGGAAAACAGTGGGAGGCACTGGCTGGCAAGATGGGAGAGTGATTAACCCCAGGAAGCTGGCAGGGAGGCTGAGGTGGGAGGCTTGGGGGGAATTCAGTCAGGTTTGGGGTTGTTTTTCACTGCTCCACACCAAGCTGGTTCTTACAGCTTAATCCCGACAAGTGGGCACGGCATTAACCAGCAAGGCAGGATCCTCTGAACTCGATTTTGAAATTGAGGGCTGCCTATCTGCAGAGGTAGCTGTTATCAGCCTGGCTTTATTCTCAGCCAGGGGAAACGCTTCCTTCAGACTGCAGCCACTTTCCCCAGCAGACGCTGAGGTCGCAGCTGCTTTGGCTGCACTCCTGCATCCCTCGGCTGCAGCTTCGGGTGCACGGGAGGAGGGAGCAGCCTTGTGGGAGTAACACAGCAGCAGGACACCTTTAACTGCCCCGGTGGGATCTCAGCGCCCCGGGGATTGGAGTGTCCTCAGAGAAAGGTTTGTGTGGGTGGAATAAAGGATTTTCCTTAATTCACTCGCAAAAAGCTGCACTGAGCTGGTTCTAGACTGATCTGAACTCCTCTGAGAGAACTGCATGTTGGGTGAATCCAAGAATAATAAATTAATAGTAAAGTAGCATATAATGAATTTGAGCATTTTTAGAAGCCTTTCAGACACAGGTTCCTTCAACTGAATTAGGAGAAAGGAATGATTATCTAACCCGTTGGGGTTTTTTAATCTCAGTACATAGGAACATCAACTTCTGTAATGCAATCTAGTGATATTTGCTCAGGAATAAAATTGCTGCAAGAATCCCCTCTTCCACATGCCCATACCCTCCCACAGCATCACCCACCCCTCACAGTGTGGGGTGAAAACTTTGATGGAAGGAGTTAATTTGGGCAGAGGAAGAGCTGAAATAGCCAGTGAGACTGCACATCCCTTGGTGTGTAAATTAACTGGGTAAATTCCCCAGTTCTGGCTGCTCAACACAGGCTTCAATATCTGCCTGCTTAGTTCCAAGCACTATTTATTTATTCTGTGAGCTGAATACCTTCGAAAGGGACACAAAACTGTCCCAAGGGTCTCTTTGCACACCTTGTGTTTCCACACAAAGAACCAGAGCTGTCTCCAGCCCATGTGTAAAATTAACTGTGGTGTTTAAATGCTTTTCACAGCTAACACAGCCCCAATTCATCATACATTAAATGGCTTTCTCCGGACAGGATCCATATATTTTTGAGCTCACCAATATATTACATACTGTGAGTAAAAGTAAAACCATACCCATGTTTTGAAACAACAAAACAAGATTTATAAATGTATATCCAACTTTAATTTATAATCTGAAGAGCAGAGTTCCTTCTGCACCTTGAAAACTCTACCTTTGATTAAACAGCGATTGCAATCTTCCCTCAGATAAAATATACGTGTGTGTATGTATATATTTATGTGTATTATTTCAAAATCAAAGCCTTGCACTTCTCCTGGATGTCATGTGCTGGCACTGGGAGCTGATCCCAGAACCCCAGAATGCAGCTTGGCAGGTATTCACCTCCTGCCTATAAAGGGCTCTCTAATTGCCCTGGGTTTTTTCCCTTTTGAACTGGCTCACTAACCTGTAATTTCTCCTGCTATCTGCCCAAAGGTAAATGAAGTATCTGGTACACCCAAGGAATTCCTCATCTGCTACAGGTGGCTGCAGATTGGGAGTTGCCATCACCAGGGAAGAATGGATTTCCATGTAACCAGGTTTCAGTAACATCCCCGGGCAGGAGACCTCGCTTCTGCTTCCATTTTTACACCGTTTTTAGCTCTCAGGAGAAGAACAGTGAAGCCTTCGTGAAGCCTGCTCCTCTGAGCTCCAGCACAAGGTCGAAACTGGGAGAGATTCTGATCATTGAGCAAGTATTGACTTGATTTATTAAGGCAAGAAGAGCCTCAGTGAGCGATTGCAGCTGCTGCTGCTCCCCACTGGCTCCGGGTGCTGAGCAATTCAGCCTGACACACTTTGTCTTCCCCCTTTTGCAAAATCTGGGTTGTTCCAGCATTGGGCACTTCGCACTCAGGCAAAGGCATCACAAGGAACCCTCCGCTGCCTCAGCTCAAAAAGATTCTGCTGTTAATAAGCAGCTGGTCAAGGCCAATGCCATGTGAAAGGGGGGAGGAGGCTGCAGGATGAAATGCAGATTAGCATGGAGTGACAGTGGGTCTGTGGCAACCAAAAAAAAGGGCTGAAATATGAAAACACCAGCTCTTCTCTCCTTTTCCTCACTTTGAGAAACACTCCCCTTCCTGCTGGCATCCTGGTGTCAAGCCCCTGCTTTCATTGTGGCCTCTGTCTTGTTCCACGTGTGGGGAAGCAGACAAGATACCAGGAAAATATCCAATCCCAAGCACCTGGAGCTTGGCTGCTGGAATGCACAGGAAGGCCAGGATTTATAACAAAGTCTGGGACAGCCTTTACTCCAGACAGCAGCACTGCTTTCTCTGCCTCAGCATTCAAGCCTCTGTACCCAAAACTGTTCCGTGTCTTTCAGTGCTCATAGCTACAAAGTTCATTTCAAATCCACTACAGATTTCCTCACAAAAAAGGTGGAATTGTTTTCTATATGGAAGTTATGGGAGGATACTCAAGTTTCAGCCAGCTGGTTTAGGTACTGGTGAATTGGTGGACAAACAGATTATAAATCCAAGTAAAACCAGTGAAATTATTCCCATGTATGTGCTAAGAAGTGAAAGTGAGGAAAAATAATCCAGTCTGTGGGGTGACCGTGTGTGTGTGGTGCTTCCATCAGCACTGGAGACAGCGGGTGGAGAGGTTGGAGGGGGTGTGGAGACATTTTACAGAAGCAAAAACAACCTGCAGGTGCAGCCAAAAATACTCTGCTTCAAATTCAGTCAACGAGTTAAAAATGCCGGTGAAGTCCCAGAGTGTGAGCCTGCCAGCACTTAGCAAAAATGGTTATTCCCTGTTTTCCTTTAATACAGTTCCTTTGGTAATTATTTCAATAATTGCACCCTGTAAGAGGTGGAGAGCAAGGCCTTGGCTCCTACAGAGTGCTTCAGCTTTTACATTTGTTTTTTTTTTCTCCACCTCTGTGTACACGGTTTTATTTGCATGCAAACAGTATTTGTGCAGGTGCCTACCTGGGGTTTGGGGCACGCAAAGCCAGGGCCTGCCAAAACTTTGCATTTTTTGTTTTCCTTTTCTTAAGCAAACAATCATTTCACATACCAGAGCGTTTGGGCACCAGAGGGATCTACTCTGTATAAAAGTCCACATTCTTTATGGAACTGTTACACCTTCTTCTTGCACTGCAAGTGAATAAGGGACAAGATAGAATGGGATAAAACCTCCTGGCGGAATTCTGGAATCTTTCTCTGCAGCCTCCAAAGTAAAAAGGTTTCTCTCTTGACCCCCTGATGTACTTCCTGCTACCTGATACACTCCAGGGTAACAAAGTATTTGGGGCAAGGAGAAAGAGCGATTCCTGGTTGGGAATATTCAGAGGAGGGGACAAGCTAAGGACCCTCAGACGTGATGTTCTTTAAGCAGGGACTTCTGGACACCTCGTGGGGTCAAAATAAGCAAGTCTTAAACCCGAGTGTCAAACTGAATCTGATGGTATTCAACCGATTGTAAAAGCTCATATCATCCTGAGTATCAAAATGAAAAAGCATTTCATCAAACTTCCAGGGCACTATGATTCAAAATGAGTAAGCCCAACACATCTTTTGGGGGAGAACTGTGTAACCAGAGCAGGGTTTTGTGCAGTGGCAGAGGGAACACGGCTCCTTTTGGAGTGAATGCTGCTCCACCCTCGGGCTTTGCAGGCAGCTCTGCTCCTCTCCGGGGCTTTCTCTGGCACCCCCACCCCACTGAGGGATGTGGTACCTCGGAGCTAAGCAGGAAAAGCACGCCGCTATCCCCATGTTTCCCCAGGCACAGGAAGGAGCTCGGAGCACCCCAGCACGTGGCACAATCCAGACCAGAGGAACATGCAAAAAAAAAAAAAAACGGGAAAAATGTCACATTTGGGTTTCGGAAATGAAGGAGGCAGCGACCTCAGCAACTACAACAGGGCCCAGACTCAGCAGGAGCTGAGGGAGTGCTGACCTCACCGGGGGATGCAGGGCAGGGAGCCAACAACATTAATCCAACGTGCAGTGCCCAAAATACTCATCCCAACCTGTTCGCTTCAGATTCTGAGGCAGCGTGGGATAGCTGTCAGTGAAGGGAAATACAGGGTGGCTCTGGAGCTCAGAGGGGAAAACAGCAACAAAACATTGGGGGAAAATCTTAACACATTCCCATTTTGTTATTCTTTCTCCCCCAGCCTGATTAATGGTAGTTTGTTAAGGATTTGGAGGGGGAATATAACTTGACATTACATTTAACTTGTGAACTCCTCTTTCGAAACTGAGGACAATGTGTGCTCCATTGTCCAACACAAGCAGGTGCCTCTGCCAAGAAAAAGGACACTGGGCAAAGGGGTTCTGATGGCTATTGTTTGGCACGGGTCTGTGTTTGTAAAAAACCTCCATTTCCACTCATTTGGGTGGGGAGTTTTTATGGAACAAGCTTGATTAGGTTGCTTTCCTAAGGAGAGGAAGCTTATGTAATGGTTCAGCCTATCTCTTGCTCCAAATTTCATACATATTTGACACATGAGTCAAGGCCTCAAAAATAATTAATTTTCTGAAGTTTCTTGGAAGTTGGCAACCGAAGACAGAAAAAGGAGCCATGTTCATTCCTCAGCTGAAGGAAAGACAGAACTCAGGCACCAAATATCCTGTTTATGCAGCAGGCTTGCCAGTGGTCATGCACCTGAGGCTGAATTAGCCCCAGGATGAGAGGGGTTTGCCCCCTGAAATGAGAACCACAGTTCAGATATCTTTATTTACCATAGCGGGGAGCAGAGGTGCTTTAGGGACGAGACCACATAAATCTGTGGTGAAACTGCTTCAGTCTTGCTGCTCATGGAGCAAGGGGGGTTTTTATCCCCTTGAAATGTGCTCTGACATTCAGAACACAGCAAGCTCAGTCTCCTCGCTCTTAAAAAAAGCCATGGAATACTCAACAAACTGTAGCAAAGATGAGGCACGACGTAATTAAAACCCTGGGAAGTATCCACAACATTCTGGTCCTTGGCCATGGTGTGAATGGGCAGGGGTGGGGAATCACCTCTGATCCACGTCTCCCAGCCCACTCGGATTTCCCCAGGTTGCCAGGGAACGAGAACAGGAGCAGAGCTGCTGCTCAAGCGCAATCTGCTGACTCTGATTTTGCTGAGGAATAATAGCCATGCAGTGATATAACTGCAGGAAACTGTCCAAAATCATAAAATGCCTCACTTTGGTGGTTTGTTTTTTTTTCTTTCCTTATATCTGTGTCATTCCCTCTCCATTTGTTGTTCGCAGCCTGAATTCCTCAGATAACTTTGCTGCAGACTCGAGTTTTACTGCAGATATGGAAAACTGCCTGGAAGTTTTGCTCCTCGGTTGTTCTGGCTGCTGTCCAGCCTCAGTAACACTCCAGATGCAACACATCCAACTTGCTCCAGCAATCATTCCGTAAAATACAGCAAAAAAATAAAGGGTCCTATACAAAATTAGCTGCTACCTCAATGAATGACTTCAGGAAGCAGTAAAAGTGAGTCTGGCCCAGGTCTTTGGAGGGGTAATTCTAATTCTGCTGGAGAGGTGAGGTGAGCCTAAAATACATCAGTATAGGGCTAATATGAGGTCAGTAAACGTTGCATATTTTCAGTTAATAATGGGGGTTTTCTATCCAACTCCCAGAGGATGTTGGTAGCTCTGGCTGCACCCTGGGCACACCTTGAAGCTGTTCCCAGCACCTGCTGCTGGAAAATGAATGTGGAGACACCGGGGTTGGACCAGGCAACTCTTCTAACAAAAACTGAGCTCATTTCTGTGAAACAGAGCTTCGACCAAAAGGAAAACTCCAGAATAAGAAACGGAGCTGCACGAAGCTCATAAAGACAGCAGGGCAGGTTTGGAAGCTGCCCGAGAGCGTGACACACATTACACACTGTACACCCACGCCCAGCGCTCCCAGGGATGCACACGGTGGGATCTGGGGTGTCTGTGCAGGGACAGGGGTCAGACTGATGGTCCTGTGGGTCCCTCCTGACTCGGGATATTCTGGGATTCCATCAAAAACACCGGCGCAGTTTTAAGCACCCGCCTAACGCCGGCAGGAGAGCCCCTCCAGGCTCCTTCAGAAAGCACAGCGTGAGCTGCTGTTCTTTAGATGGAGAACCGGAGCAAATCTCGAAATTGCCCAACAGGGCAAGGTGCTGGGCCCCACTGCTCCATCCCCTGCAAGAGCCTGAGCTGCAGACGGGACTTTGCAACCCCTGAGCAGCACAGGCTGCTCCGGGCTGAGCTGTCAGCCCCGCGTGGAGCAGCAGCAGAACTTCCCAGGGCTCGCGAAACGCTAATGAGGGCCAGGATTAAACTGTGGCACACTTGGAAAACGCGGGCCTTAATGCACAGTAATCTCAGCCATCATTTGGAAACTCCTGACCTACATGCAAGGAGCTCCCGGGGCAGATGGGCTGTCGGAGCCCCGGGACGGTGTGGATGTAATTCACTGTTATGCAAACACGCAGCTACTTTTAAACCTCACTTTCACACTCCTCACGGGTTTCGTCTCAAAGCATCAGAAAGGGAGGCAGAAATAAAACCTCCTGCAAGGAGGCTTCGATTAAATCTAGAAAGGATTTTTGCAAACAAGTCCAAGGCACGCAGTCTGAAAGCCTGAAATGGAACGGTGCTGCTCCAGGAAAGGGCAGTCACACTTCAAAATAACACTGTGTACCTGGTGAACACGAATCCCTGTGCTGCTCTGATATTTAAATAGAAAACGACAATTGCAAAGATTATTTGATTACGATTTTTCCTTAGAAAATGTGGACATTTCCACCAAATCGTTCATACAAAATCCATAAACCTCCCCTTAGAAACAGCACTGGGCCTTTTCCATCTGATTGCAGACTAATTAATTTAACCTTTGGAAGCAGGTTCGGCAAGTATTTAATCCTGACCTTTTAGCCTGGATTCACAGACCCATTATTAATCTTCCAGACAACTGAGAGCGCTGCAAAAGCTGCGAAAACCCCATCGCCCCCACCCGGCCCCGCTGGGACTCACCAGAACCGTGCTCCCACACCCAGCCAGCCCACGGGCACCATCCGAGGAGGTCTGGAGCCAAGGAAAATCCAGAGGGACCCGGCTGGGACTGCTGAACCAGGTGCCCCCGGGGTCAGCAGCTCTCGGGGAGAGCTGAGGCACCGGCAGTGGTTCTGCTTCCCAAAAGGCTCCAATGCATTCCTTGTGCGAGCACAAATACCTGGACCCACAGGCTGAGCCCTGCGGGGTCACATGGGTGGCAGGGCTAAAAAAGGCAGCCCCAGAGGCTTAATTTAAACTGCCCCATAATGTTGGTGTTTTCCCCCGGGGCTGCTCGTGCGCCTCCTCCAGCCTTTCCTACAGTTTTCCTGGAATTTTAATGTCCCGCTCTCTTCGGGTTTGTACTTTTTGATTCTTTTATTTTTAGCTGCAGTATTTCACAGTGGTCTGCAGAGCCTGCTTGACGCCAGCAAATGTAACTGGATGCCGAGTCCCTGCGAGCCAGGAATTGCAGCCACGATCAGCACAAAGCCCGGCACCGGGCACAACCGGGGAGCCTGAATCCTGCCCTTATCCCGGGGCTCGGGAAAGGAGGCACGGGGAGCTCACCGAAACGGCGAGAAGAGCTGGGAAAGGTTAGCGGTAAGCAAATAGAAATCGAAGATGCAGAAAGCTCTGTCCCACCACAGATGTGTGTGAGCTGACTTCCAAAGGCAAGAGTTCCCAGGGAAGCCCGAGGTATTCCACTGCAGTAACCTGGTAACGGGCCCGGCACGCACAGAGCGGGCTGCCTCTGGAAAGGGCTGCTGTCAGCAGCGTTGGCTTCGGGGGGTAAATAAGAATAGGCTGATTGGCAGCAGGTCACTGCTGCCAGGCACCTCCCAGGTCGCTTTTTCCCAGTTATGATGGCTCGTTGTCACTGCTGCCAGGCACCTCCCAGGTCGCTTTTTCCCAGTTATGATGGCTCGTTGTCACTGCTGCCAGGCACCTCCCAGGTCGCTTTTTCCCAGTTATGATGGCTCGTTTGACACACACAGAACTGCTGCTCCCAGATAAATCAGGGCCACGTCTCCCACCCAGCCTTTGGTGAGCAGCTGTCAGGTTCTCACCCTTCCCTTCCACACCGTACAACTGGAATAAACCTGGCTGCGTTACCTTGTCTGAACTGACTTTTTGGTTTTCTGTAGCAGAGAACAAAGAGAAGGATTGCCAATCTACCTGATCGAGAAACTGTTCATCCTGACTATTCTAGGATCTGCAACCACGGCAACGCGTCGACAACAGAGCGTGGCGGCTCCGAGGAAGAGAGAGGCGAGTGTGTGGAGGCATTTTATCTCCCAGAGGTGGCACGGTGAGCCAGCAGCAGAGCCCGGGCTGCAGCGGGGTGCTCAGCCTGCCCACCCCGCGGGCAGCTCACCGCACCGCTGCTCTGCCGCAGCCTCCAGGGAATGAAACCCCACAGCCGGGGATGCTCCGCTCCTGCCCTCGCACCGCACTTTGCTGCTCGTCTGTGGTTTGGCAGGGCTCAGAGTTTGTTCCAGGAACGAGGGTAAATCAAGGAAAACAGAAAGCACTGGGCTGGCCGCGGAGCGGCTTGGAGAGGCAGGAATGCTGGGCTGCCGGGGCACTGCACATACAGAGCGTGTGTGGCACCGACAGTGCCTGAAAAAGAGATTTTTACCAGGCAGCTTCTCTGTCCTTTCGTAAGTAACAAATGTAACGGAGTAAAACAGGTTGAAAGCAAGAGATCTTAACAGAGCAACTGTGACCTGTCAGCTTTCTCCACTGCAAAAAGAAGGTTACGGGGATTTTTTTTAATCCTGGCATATTTAAAACTGGTTTGGGCAAATTATGTAACCTGAGCGTGTTTCCTTGGCAAAGATGGCATTGAGTATTTCCTATTTGCTCACCTAACTGGGAGCAGTCCTGCCAGCTGTCCCTGATGCCACCTCACACAGAGGCAGGAAGGGTTCTGCCTTCACTGCCCTGCTGTGGCACAAAGTGGGAAGAGACTAAAAACACACCTCATGTAACCTCCTGTGTCCTCATCCTCTTGCTTTTCAGGTACTCTTTGGATCACATTTCCTCTTGGTTCTCCTTGGTCCTGCTCATTCCTGATGAACCCTTCATTTTCTTTGTCCCAATTAGCAAACTCCTAAAAGGAACCACAAGAAAGGTGACATTATTTACCCTCAATGCTGACTGTCAGAGTTCAGGAGCTGCTGTTGCCACTGGGATGCTGCAGTGCCTCATCAGCTCGAGCACAACTGAAGTGAAAAACTTGCTAGTCTTTCATGTTGATGCAAATTTTCCATAGAATTGTTCTTCTCATCCAGATTTTTCCTTAAGTGACCCAAAGCCTTTGCTTTCTCTCCCTGCTGCTGGCTGGCAGCCTGAGACACCTCCTTGAAAGTGCTTCAGATTCGGGCTCAACGATGAGTCAAAAACTGGCAATTTGCCGATGTCCCACTGCCTTGCTCTTTTTTTTTTTAAGTGGTAGAACAGTAATGGTGATTTGTTGAGGGAATTTCATTTAATTTTTTGTGGTCTCTAACACTCTGGATGCACACAGATTCTGCCAGGGAGGGTGAGCTGACACAGCAGTTGGCAGAGAGCTCTGGAATATTACAACTGCCTCAGAAATCTCTCAGAATCTTGGTCCACGGGGCTTGGAGAAGGGGCTCAAGGCAGAAAGCCCAGTGAGTGCTGAGAGTGGGCTGGTTCCTGGGCAGCTGGGAGCAGCTCTGGACTACCCAGCACTAAGGAGCTCCCCAAGGTGAGCACACCCCCATCCAACCTGGCCTTGGACACTGCCAGGGATCCAGGGGCAGCCACAGCTGCTCTGGGCACCCTGTGCCAGGGCCTCCCCACCCTCACAGCCGAGAGTTTTTTTCCTAATATCCAATCTCAACCCCCTCCCTTTCAATTTAAACCCATTCCCCTCTGTCCTGTGCCTCCAGGCCCTGGTAAAGTCTTGCCCCATCCTCCCTGCAGGCACTGGAACACCACAGTGAGCTCACCCCAAAGCTTCTCTTCTCCAGGCTGAACAACCCCAGCTCCCTCAGCCTTTCCTCACAGCCGAGCTGCTCCAGCCCTCTGATCATCTCGGCCTCCTCTGGACTGGCTCCAAAGCAGATTGGAGCAGCAGAGCAGAAAACATGGGACACCACACTGGGCTCTGCCCTGCTTGGGAAGAATATTCCAGGAGAATATTCCAGGAGAAAGCATGGATGGCCACAATACCATCTCTTTTAATGTATGATTGCTGGGGTACATTACAACCTATTTATTACATTTCCTTGCTAAAAGTGAGCGTGCTCTGTGTTTGCACAGAGCTCAGAGTGTGCATGGCAGCGCTTTTTTGGTGATGGATGGTGCAGAAGTGTTTGTGCTGGGCAGGGAGTGCAGCCAGCTGTCCCAGGATGTGCACAAGGCAGCCTGAGGCAGTTATGGAGGGAAAAGGGGGTGCTGGTGATGGAACACTGAGGACTGGGTTACCACTTCTGGTCATAATTCATCCACTTTTTGCATTTCCCTCAGCAAGAAATATGGGCGAGGGAGCCCCTGAGTGCAGGACACACAAGAAGCCTTAAGCTCGTGCCATATAAATATTTGTAAAGCAGACAGTGAGTCCCGTGCATCGGGGTAAACAGGAATCCTGCTGTGTTCCCCAGTGCAAGGCTGTTTTATTCAAACCCTAACCCATGCAGCTGCCCCCAACAAACAGCTTCTTTACAACCCCTCTCTAAAAAGAGATTGTTTCCCACCTGCCCTGACGTGTCCCTGCGGGCACCTTGCTCTTTGCTCTGCTGATTTATTATTGATTTTTTGGACGTGGTAAAAACCAATCATCTGGGAACGTGTACTGGGCAGAAGGCAGGGCCTAAGCCCAGTGCTACTGAGATAACTGTGGAAGGCGTAGATAATTCAAGCTCAAATCCAAAGGTTTTTACTGAGTCCTGTGCCTTCAGAGAGAGCAATTTTAGTTATGTTTTTCAGAAGGGATGAGAGTACCCACACAGCCTGATCTGCAGGATCTGCAGTTGGGGTCTCTCAGGAAAGAAGTGGACTCTCATTTTTTATTTAAGTTACTTTGTGGAAGATCTTGTCTCTCTTTTTTTGATGAGTACAGAGTGTGCCAGGATAAGCAGAGCCAAACCATTTTACATGAATTCCTTCAATATGAGGATTTCACTTTAGACTGGGGAGGCTGTGATCTCCTCTCTCTCGTTTCACTGGGAGAGAAGAATTGCTCATCTGTCAAATGCTGACCAGACCCAGCTCTCTGAGCTGTTTTGCTCAGTCCATGGTTTCACTGACACCTTTTTTACACACAGTTCCAGATCACAGCTGACAATGTGCCTGTCACTGGTGCCATCAGCCAAAATGCTTAAATACCTACTTTCCTAAATGTTTCCTGGAACAGGGAGAGAAGTGTACCCCTCATTTTTTATGTATCGTGGTCTGGACATACCCATAAACTGAACATTCATTAATAAACACACTTTGTACTACTTTTGACCTAATTTTTTGTGTGCAGGGAAATTACCTGAACTAGTTCACTGGTGAAAAAAGCATGATTTATACAAAGAATATATTCGAGGAGCTCAGGTTCCTACCAACGCCACTCTGTTACTCACCTGGACTTGCTTCTTGAGTGCTGTTCCAGTGTTTTCACTTGGTTTCTTTCTGTCTTGGGGTCCCATTTCTGGTTGTTTATGCAGCTCAGAGGAAGGCCAGTGTTTCCAGAAGTGAAGGCACCAGAGTGGGGCAGGGCACACAGTCTGCAGAAAATCAGAATCCTGCCTGCAGTTAAGGATGTCGCTACTAAAACGAGCAAATAAATTCATTTTAGATGGTTTATTGGAGTGATTAAAGAAGTATTTCCTTTTCAGAATCAAAGTAGGCCGCCCTACCTGGTCTCTTTTTACATCTCTTATCTTCTGATAGACTAAACTGCAAATCCTATTGACTAAAATATGCCCTATGCCCTCATTCTTGTAGGTTAATACTCAACAAAATTAAAAGTAAAATAACTTTAACCAAATCTGGGATTTCTTACAGCAGTTGCAGTACCTGGTCACTTGGATATTCGAGGATGATGCAATAGTTCACATTTTGTTTGCCTTTCTCACACAGGCTCCCACGCCCTTGAAGTCTCCATGTAACATAAATTGCTTTATAGAGGAGACACTGGAAACCAGGAACCAAATCTGAGCAGGGCAGTGAACTCCCCTATGACCATTACATCACTGAGGAGTATCACCAGCCTCTCTCTTCTTTAGAAGACAGCAATCACACCACATTGCTAAATAGAAAACTGGATTTTTTTGTACATCTGGGACAGGGCTGAGCCTGAAAGCGATGCAGAAGTAATATAATTTTGGAGAAAAAGAACTCTTTCGGGTTTTTTCTTACCTCATAAAACTGATGACCAGAATAATTCTGATGATTCCGATAGCTTGGGGCGAGCTGGGGTGTCAGGAGTTCAGGAGTGCAGCAGGAAGCATTAAACTGCTGGGCTTCACAAGCTGCTCTGAGAGCGATTCAGCAGCTCAGCAGAGGCAAATCTGAGAGAGGATTCCCCCAGCCCTCCCAGTCAATAGTGGCACCTGAGTTACAATGAGGATTTGTGGGAAAGAAATCTGGGGTTTGGTCTCTCTACCATCCCGTGCCCGTGGATGAATTCTCCGTGGTGCCCTAACAACTGATCAAATAATGGAGAACTGGATGTTATCCTTATCAGCACGGCAAACAGGGCATCCCAAGTGCACGGGGCAGCAGGAGACACAGAGGTGACTGGGATTTTGGAAAACTTGTGCTGGAACAAGGACTTCAGACTTCCCCAGCAGTTCATTCATGCCTCAGACACAGGAAAGGCAACTCTCCAGCCTATTTGCCTTCCTGATGCAGGTCAGGAGCCAGGAGGAGAACAAAGACACTCCTTGGTACTGATAAGGACTCGGTGCTTTGTGGTTGAAACTGGATCCTTGATGTTCAGGGCTTGTTTTATGTGGCAGGGTGGGAGGAGTGCCTGGGCTCCATCTCCTGTTATCAGCTGGCAGCAAGTGCTCGAGTTTCTGCTGCTGGAGCCTGGCTCCCGATGGGGCTCGCTCCAGCCTCTGCAGAGGGCTCCAAAAGCTGAGGAGGTTTGCTTCGTGCAGGACTTTGAAACTCTGGTCAAAATCAAAACAGCGGCTAAATTTCAGCTCTAAGAACCTTAGTAACCACTTAGTAACAATAGGAGCTCTGTTTTTTGGAGTCAGATATTCCAACTGTGCGATCACCTCAGACCCTCACAATCAGAGCCACCCCTGACACCTCAGCACGGAGCTTCTTGCACTGATTCAGAGCCAGAGAATTCCACACAAAGCCACAGACCCCTGGGTTTCTTAGTGTGACTTCAGCGGGATCATACGTCTTGCTCAGTACTTTCCTCAAAAACTGGTGGGAAATGAAGCCAGTTGTGGGTCAGGAAGGTTGTACAGCCCTGCAAGAGCAGCACACAGGTGAGAATAGGAACTTTTTGCAGTTTTTGAGTTCAAATGTGCAACAGCCTGAACTTTTTTTCCACTCATTCCTTGCTATTTGTAATACAAAAAATAGAAGATTCTGGAAAAGAATGAAAGAAATGCTAATTAAAGTGAGATTGCCCTAAGCCGGAAGAACAGAGTAAAAAACCAATTTGTGATATAAAAAGCCTCTGGTCATTCTGAACGTTTAGATTCCTCCATGCTAGTGCCAGCCTGTTATTCCTAACATTGACAGCAACCTTAAAACCTCTCTTCTGGTCGAGTGGGGACACTCTGGGTCTCTGTGCAGGACTTCGGGCACCTCCAGCCCCTCGTGAGGTCGCTCAGACGGGAGGAGGGGACCCGGGAAAGCAGCACGTGTGCTCAGCTGTGCCACTTGCTGTCTGTGGGGAAAGAGCCGAGCTCCCACCAGGGGTTAAACGAGCGCCAGCTGCACACCTCCGAAGGGAGGAACCTGCTGGGGAACAGCAGCTTGTGACCCGAGGGAAGGCAGCCGGAGGCGAGCAGGGTCCCCGGTGGCAGAGTCACCTCGCAGGGCTCTCAGCCGCTCCCGGGCTGGCTGCTGGACACACCACTGCGGGCAGGAATCGCTGCCGGCTCTCTCCCGCTCAGATCCGGGCGGACCTGCCAAAAACCCGCTCTGGAAAACGCCGAATGGGCACCCGCGGCTCTGCAGCCCGGGCTGGGCACCGGCTGTGGAGCAGAGCCGAGCTCGGACAGCCGACACGGCACCGCAGGGAGGGGAGGGGATGTCAGCCCCTCCAAAGGCACCCGAGCACGGCTCTGCCCGCTGGGGACACGGGGCTTGCTCACAGCCACCAGCCCCGACTCGTTGTATTGCCCAAACCGTCCGGGCTATTTCACAGCGGGTCTGAATCCCAAATGACACCTTCCCCTAAGGCTTCTTATATGAAGGGAACCGGGCTTTTGCAGATATGGCGAGGTGCTGATCTGCTTTCCGTATTTCCCTGCTCTCCAGCCCGGCTGTCTGACACGGCCACAGGCAGCTGCTGGCTCAGGCCCAGCCTCTCGGGCACTTTGGGGCAGTTCCGTGCCTCCAGCGTCCAGAAGAGATAGAGGGTCATTCCTTGGCGAAGTACCGAGGGCAACTACCACAGCAGAGTGAAGCTTTCACCCTAGCGCGGTATTAAATCGGGGAAGTCTTTCAGTGAGAGGTGTTCCTGCACCCCTGAGCGCTCCGCGTTCCATATCCTGTATACTTTATGGTGTATGCAAAGAGCAAACACCAGCAACAGCTGAGGTTTACCTTGCAGAGGGAAATGCTCACAGCCAGAGCCGGGGAGAGCAACGTGACCTTCACAAAGCCACTGATTTTTGCACGCTCAGCCCGTGGGACTCGGGGTCATTCCTATTTCTCCCATGCCCCCTTCCCCACATGCCTGCAGAGATACCCGGAGGAGAGAGCTTCTGCAGCACCTTGAGGAAGGAGCTGTTTGGTTTATAGGGGCAGGGTCTGCTCTGTGCAGATGAGCACAGGAAGGGGCTGACCTGGGAAACTGGGACACCCAACCCGCAGGGCTTTGTGCCACATCTGCACCTACCCCAGCAAAGCTGAGACAGTGTCTCCCAAAGCAACCTCAGCCTGAACCGAGAGTCACTGAGAGCTGCTTCCCCTCAGTCCAAACAGGCTTTTGAAAACACGCCTGAGGCGGATGAGAAATGGCAAAGTTTCAGGCTTGAGCTCCACCAGGGCACCAGGGAGGGTAAATCCTGCCCCCTCTCCTCATGGCTCAAAGCAAGTGCCAGCTTCCCGAGTGTTCTCACAGGCAGCATCCAGAACGGCAAGGGTCTTGTTGGATGCTGTAGAAGGTTTGGTTGTCAGAGCTCCAGAACAGAACACTAACATGCTGGTACTAATCCAAGATTTCCGGCTGGCTTCCAGATTACAGACGGGCCTGGAAAGAGTTAACAACAATTTCCCTGCTGCCCTGCAGGAAATTTTCCTGCAAAATACCTGCAGGCAGCTAGAAAAAAGCCACCTGCAGAGGTAGAGGAGCACGGGGCCATCGGAGAAGCTCTCTGCAGCTGCAGACAAGCAGCAGCAAATTCCTCTGCTGGCTGTGGGTAAAGCTAATAATGGCTGTGGCAGTGTGGGATGAAGGGGTTAAGGGGCTCAGGGTCTGAGGCCACTCAGCCACTCTTCCAGTCACTCCTTCAGTGGCCCTTTCTCCACCTCATTCAAATCCTGGCCACAAAGGTTCGTTTAATGCTTAAGCAAACGAAAGCAAAGCAGCCCCAGCCCCAGTGCTGCGTTCACTGGTAGGAAGGGAGCGCTGGAGCCGGCATGGCATGGCTCTGGACTGAAAAATTCCAACTGCGAGGACACAAAGAACACGTGGGAGCTCTCTGCAGCCAAGTGCTTGCAATCCTTAAGCCACAGGCTGCATCTGGGCTCACGGGGATGTGAAGCGCTGCAGCTCACCAGCGAGCACAGCTGCACATGGAACGAGGGCTCCACGTTTTGGGGTGGTTTTGGAGCCTGTGGGACTGATCCGCTGCCACGGCCGTGCTGTTTTAGGGACACAGATGCTGCTCAAAGGCATTTGTGCACCTTGAGCTGTCGAGTCCATGACCCAAAGGATGTGTTTTTGCAATGACCCATGGGTTGAGGCCTGGGAAAAAACACACACATTTACACCTTCTACCCGAACCTCAGCCACTAAAGAAGCAAAAAAACCCCAAAAGCCACTACGCAAAATCGAGCTGCATTTCAGATTTTGCTTCCCAGGCACAGGGAGTCAAACCTGACCCAGCAGTGAGCTCCAAACAAACCAAATAAATACCTGCTCCAACCAAAAGCACCAGCAGCAAGCAGTTAATATCCAACCCTAAACGGGAGTTTCATTTCTTGGAAGGCGTGTGGGAGCTGTCCCCTGCACAGAAGGTTACAGAGCGCCTGGATGTGATGTAACTGCTCCGGCACCGACAGCCTGCTGTGAACTGGCTCTGCTGGGAGCAGTTCATTCACTAGCACTGGGAGACTGAGCTCATCTATAGGGTTGCCCAGATTAGGGCATGGAACTGGAAAGAAATTCCTTGAAACTAATGCCCAGTGCTCCTCCTATCACAAAAAAAATGGCTCGTTATCAGTTGGGCGAGGACCTGCCACCTCAAATACATTGTTTTTTGAATCCTGCCCGACTCGGTGGGGAAGGCTGAAGAATAATTTAGGATTAGTTGTATGAACAAGGCTGTCTCCATTTTCACTGTGTCAGCTGGTAAAAATTTGCTTGTTCATGAATATATTACCCGCTGAAAACACAAAACTTTGACTAATTATTGTTCTTTTCAGGCTGTCTTCTTTAATATTCAGATGGAAATATGTTCCCTCAGCTGGTGATGTGTAAAACAGTAGAGCACAACCAAGTTGTTGTGGCCTGACTTTGCCTTGCACAAGTAGAGGTGAGCATTTGAAAACAAAATTTTAAATTATTTTTGTAATGGGAGCCTGAAGTATACACTGAACGGAATAATTCTCATGCCTAAATCTCCAAGTTTTGTCAATTTACATTTTCTGCCATTTGCTCTGTTCCAGCGGGTCACAGCAGGATCATATTTAGAATGATAATAAACCCAAAAAAGCAGCAATTGTGAGCATTTGGTATTCATGGAATGGAGAAACGACAACTGCTACTTGCAATGTAACGATTTAAGATGCTGAAACTTTTCCAGACAGGACAGAATATTCTGAGTTTTCCATGAGAAAATGTTGATTCAGTGGAAACTTTTTGGACTATTTCTGGTCGATCCTTGATCTTAGCAACTCTCTCTACGTTGATGTGAAATGAAACCTGTTTAACTGATGCTGTGGATGACTCCTTCTTGTTCATTTTCTCCTGCAGCTCAGGAAAACAGTTGGTTCACCTTTGGCTCTCCAGGGCTGTGCTGGTCACCATGAGGGTACAGCTTATTTTTAACAGGAGTTTTAAGTACTGGAGCTCTTTCTTCACTCAAAACAAACTCACAGATCTGAACATGGGTTTGCCAGTGCTACATCCCAGCTCAGGCTGGGTCATTTCCCTCCATTGCCTCTCAGCTGACAGAGGGGCCCATGGCAGATAAACTGCATTATTGCCATTTACATCACCAGAGCCTTCCTCTGGCTCCTGTGCATCCTGGGAATCCCACTGTGCATCCTTCTGCTTCCAGGACAGCCTCTCCCTGTGTTCCCATTGCTCTCAGTAACTCCTGATCACGGTGGGTGCTGCTGCCTGGCTGGGGAATCTGAGCACGGCCACGTCGCTCTTGTCTCCGGATTTCGCTCCCTTCTATGCCTGTTTAATACTGTAGCCAAAAATTCCCTTCTGACTTCTACAATTACTGGGTTTTAACCTTGCTTGGGATGTCTGAGGCTCTCCCTCGCCCCGCTGCCCCCCCTGCTGCAGTGCTGGCTGCTTTTGTCTCTCCCAAATTTCCCTGTTTGGGACAGCAGAGCTGCTGTGCTGCTTTCCTGGGCCTCATTAACTCCTGCTGAAGTCTCATATTTCAGATGCCAGTTTAAGGCTTTGGTCATAATCTTCAAAGTGGTTAATGGATCAAGCCTTAGCTACATTAAAGGCTAAATTTTGATCTGTGAACCATCATGACAGCTGCATTTCCTTGGGGCGATGGAGATCGCAAAGCCTAGGAGGAAGTGCACGAAAGGGAGGAACGAGGTGATCTTAACTGAGAGAAGCGAGGGATGGGAAAAATACTCAAAAGATATTGTACAGACCCAGACAGTTCAAACCTGAACCACCCCAAACAGCGATTTCCCCCTGCATCCGAGCAAACAAACCAGCAGCACCTCAGCACCACCCTTGAAACAAATCCTCAGTAAATTTTTCTGCTACAAATTTTGCTTTAAATGCAAAGTTCTCAAGCAGCCAAGTGCTGGAGCCCCTTTTCTTTCTTGTCCTCAGACGTGCAGCTGCATTCACAGAATGCCCCAGCGGTAAGAGATCGTCTGGAAGCAGAACCAACAACAAAAATTAATGCAAAATATTCAAATAGGAACAATCAAATACAGATGAGGAGTCTCTTTTCCAAGAGGGACTTTCTGTGAAGCTGCTGATGAGTACAGTGCACCGTTTACTTCTGAAGATAAACCAGAGGTTTTCGTTCCCATTCTGAGCTAAATTAGTGTATTTCAGGCTCAGTGTTTATCCAAACACAAAGGTCCCACTGGTTAATCTCCCACGGAGGTTTCAACCAGCTCAGTGAAACTGGTATAAACACTTTGTAAAGGCTCTTAGTTTAGTTTATGTCAGCTTGGGATGTGTTTATGGCAACCCAAAATAAGCTATTCTTACACTCGACTACAAATGTCAGCCAACATCTTGCACCGATTTTGGCTGCCCCGATCTAAAATAGAATCTCAGTGTAAACGGGTGTAACTTTCCGGCAGGCTGGGGACTCCTGGGTGGAATCTCAGCCTGGAACATGGCACGTCCTCCCTCTCGTGGCGGACTCGGGGATTCCCAGCGCCGGGGAGGGGACGGGAGAGCCCCACATTGGGTAAATCGGGCTGTCCCGAGCCATCCCTGGCAGCCTTTATTTCTGTGCTCAAAGATAAAGAAACACAGATTTATAAAAGAGAATCGAAAAACACCCCAGGTTGTTAATTTGACGAACTGAATTTATAATCATTTTGGAATAAAGTAATTACTAAATTACCAGTAAACATTGCTGGCAAAGTCACAACGTAAGTGATAATGTACTGGCTTCTGGTATGGAATCAGAGTCCCAGACTGGTTTGGGTTGGAGGGACCTTAAATCCCACCCAGTGCCACCCCTGACATGGCAGGGACACCTCCCACTGTCCCAGGCTGCTCCAAGCCCCAATGTCCAGCCTGGCCTTGGGCACTGCCAGGGATCCAGGGGCAGCCACAGCTGCTCTGGGCACCCTGTGCCAGGGCCTGCCCACCCTCCCAGGGAACAATTCCTTCCCAATATCCCATCCAGCCCTGCCCTCTGGCAGTGGGAAGCCATTCCCTGTGCCCTGTCCCTCCATCCCTTGTCCCCAGTCCCTCTCCAGCTCTCCTGGAGCCCCTTTAGGCCCTTGCAAGGGGCTCTGAGCTCTCCCTGGAGCCTTCTCTTCTCCAGGTGAGCACCCCCATCCACTCCAGAGCAGAGGGGCTCCAGCCCTGGAGCAGCTCCGTGGCCTCCTCTGGACTCTCTCCAGCAGCTCCAGGTCCTTCCAAAGTTGGGAAGTATAAATCCTAACACAGTATATTACTGCCAGAATACCATCAATGCCGGTACAGCCTGTGCTCTGGGAGGGAACTGGGAAAGGAAAGCTGGCAGGGATGGATGACCAGGAATTGGGGGTGGCTTGTTCAAGGAGATAAGTTCCAGAGGAGGGAGTTTGCAGATTGGAGAGTCTGGAAAGTACATTCCCAAGCTGAGTGTCCCTTGGCATCCTCCCGTGGCAGAGAAGCAGCTGGAGAGTGGATGCCAAGCAGAGCCTGAGCTCCTGAGCTCCTGAGCTGAGGCACTCGAGGGCCACGTGGCTTCCCAAACCTTCCCAGCCCTCTGCACACTGGGGATGGAAACACATCCCAACCCTGCAGGGGAGGGAGCTGTGCCTCTCCCAAATAAACCCAGCTGCCCTAGGCTGCAGTGGAAGCACAGCCACATTCCATCCATCCCTGCCTTTCTCTGGCCCTTCCTGATGGATTCCTTGCCTAAGTGAGCAACCACCAGGTGATTTCCAATATCCTTAGGGGAGGCTTCAGGCTGCCGTAAGGACCTTGGTCCTGCCATCCCAGATAAATGTAATTGCTGTGATTATTTTACTGGCACCATTACCGAGGTTTCTAATCTAAAATGTTGTCTAGGAAGGCTTGGTGCCAGATGAGTGCTCTGCTCTCGTGCTCCACCCTGCCAGGGCAGAGCTGTCTGTTACGTTCAGGGACAGCAGGATGGTCAGAGGGCTGGAGCACCTCTCCTGTGAGGGAAGGCTGAGAGAATTTGGATTGTTCAGCCTGGAGAGGAGAAGCTTTGGGGTCACCAAACTGTCCCTGAAGGGAATTACAAGAAAGATGGAGAGAGACTATTGACAAGGGATGGAGTGGCAGGACAAGGGGGAATGGCTTCACACTGATACGGAGTTTAGATCAGATATTAAGAAGGAATTGTTCCCTGGGAGGGTGGGGACACCCTGGAATAGAATTCCCAGAGCAGCTGTGGCTGCCCCTGGATCCCTGGAAGTGTCCAAGGCCAGGTTGGACACTGGGGCTTGGAGCAGCCTGGGACAGTGGAAGGTGTCCCTGCCCATGGCAGGGGGTGGGACTGGATAAACTTTAAGGTCCCTTGCAGCCCAAACCATTCTGGGATTCCATGATGTGCCCATTCCATACTGTGCACATTTCCCAGTGCAACTGGAATCTGGCATCTCCCAATTCCTTCTCATCAGAGATGCATCCTGCTAGGATCCACCTCCTTCCACGAGAGCACGGTGCTCTAAGCTGAGGAACGGCTGAGGAGTGGTGGTGTCCTCAGGGCTCGAAGCCCCTGCGGGCAGTGCCGGGGACTCCTGGCAATGCCCTCCACGAAAACGTGCAGGGAACAACAAAGAGTCCACACAGGGAAGGGGATAAAGAATCCACAGGCTGGGACCTGAAGGAGCCTGGGAAGGTGAAGGTGTCTGGCAAAGTCTCTTGTAGCACACTCTGGAGAGGCACAGGCAGGGAAGGCAGAGCTCACTCATGCCTGGTGAGGTGCCAGCAGTCGGTGTGGCCGTGACCTGCCCTGTTCCTGAGAACACCGGGCTCCCTCGCACAGCACCGGGGTTTGCCTGATCACCCCCTGGGGGCTCACGGTGGGACTGAGCCCTGAGAGGAGGAGAGAGGAACCCTGAATTCCGAGTGATCCTGAGTTCCCTTTGTCCCAGTCATTCCCACTGCTTGTTAAGCTGCAGCGTAGGGTGGGAAGGCACTTCAGGAGAACACTGGCAGAGGATGAAGCGTCTCTTCCATACCGAGGGCCAAACAGGTCTTTGATGACCTATTATATAACAAATCCTGACTGTCAAGGTGGAAAAAACTCATGCGGCCATTCAGCTTTATTCTGGAGTTGTACATCTGGCTTCAGAGTTGGGCTCCTCCTCTCTGATCCTGGCTTTTCCTCCGTGTCCAGGAACAGAAAGTGCCCAGTGTCAGGCAAGGACAGGTGACAGTGCAGAGGTTATCCCTGCTCAACCCCAGTGGTGCAAGGTAGGCATTGACTGGACACGTGAAAACTGGACAAAGCTGTTGCAAAGTTCATCTTCTTCACATCATTCAACCCACTGACACAAGCATTTTGGACATCCTGCTCGCATGGTTTGCATTAAAGCATTATGAAATCCCAAATTCTGGTGCCAGATGGTTTTGAATTACTTTGCTTGTGTAAAGGGCTTAATTTGGGTGCACGGAAAATGTAAAATACTCTGGTAATAGCTTTAGCAGGACTCCACAGCCTGCATTTGCTTTATTCATCAGCCCTGCTGGCTGCCTTCTGCACGTTATATTCCCAGCCATGATAAAACTTCAAAACATGAATTCAGATTTACTGACTTCCCAGAACAGACTCTGCTCTGTAAAATGTTTAAAGGGATTGACGTGAAAGGAAATATTCCTAAAGACCTCTCTGCTGAGAAACCACACGGCGAATAAAAATAGCTCTTTTTCCAAATACACGGCTCCTAGGAATGCCTGAGCCTGGTCCTGAGCGCAGGCAGGGAAAAGGGGGAATGGGGAAAGGTCAGGCATACAGCTGTTGCTCCTGCCAGGAGCTTTCTGCTTGCTTCACTTGATGAGCTGAATGAGCCTTTTAGCTACTATTAACAGGGATCACATTTTTCAGATGATCTTTTCTTGGTGGAACAGATGAGCACCAGGAGTGTAAATACGGAGTTAACTTGAAATGAGATCTGTTGGAATTCACACATCCCGTTCCCCGTGGTACGAGCAGGGGGAAAAGGGCCCTTGCGCTTTCTGGATGCCACCCTGCATGGACCACTGTCACACCATGTACCACGGGGCTCTGCCTGCTCACTATTCAAATATGGAGTTACTCCCCTGCTCCAGTCACACTCCCAAATGCAAGTGCAAAACGTTGGCCTGGTTAGACCAGTGGCTTTCTAGGATATAATAATGAAAATAAGCTGGACTGTATTTTAAGAGAACTCTCTAAAGTTACTCCATTAACTGGATGTGATTTTAGTTTGTTTAAATTTACTCGAGATGGGAAAGCCAGTGCGTGCCTAAAGAAAGTCTTTGTCTCAGTATCCTCTTTTCTAGTATTTTAGAAATAAATTGCTTATTTTCAGAGACAGCACAAAAATAAGGGCATGACATATGGACAGTGGTCTTGTTCTCAGAGATGTAACTGGGGGAAGGCTGGTTTGTACAGAGGGATTCCCCTGGCTCTGCCTAACACCTTTTATCAGATTTCACTCACCCTTTTTCCACAAGCATTTTTTCCCTGAGTTTCTGTGGAAAACCCAGAAAGAGAGATGTCAAACATAAAAACAAACCAGGAGTTTTAGGTTTGATTTTGACAAGCTTAGTATTGCCAAGGAGTCTGTGTTTCCACTTGTACTGCAACACAGAGACAGAACATCACTGACTCGCAATACATTTGATCAGTCTCCAAGTACTCTACAATAATTGCTCGGGAGTCATTCTTCTATCAAGTTATTCTTTAAAAAGAAAGGGAGACAAAGCAAAACTTGGGGAGTTTTGCAGGCTGCGAGATCCCCGCAGCAGAGTGGACAATTAGAGGTTTACAGAGGACTCGTGACTGTGAACACGGATCTCTCCTGCCCAGCCCACTGAGTCTCCTCAGCTGTAACACCTCACCAGGGCAGCTGGAAGTCGCTGCTGCTGTCAGCTCAGTGTGCACTGAGACAGAGCTTCCAGGGAGGTGGAGGTAGGGAGGAGGTGGAGGAAGAGTGACATCTCCCAGGGCATGGGGCTGTACCCAGGCACTGCCACCCAGCACCCCCGGGGATGCCAGGGGTTGAGTCCTCATCCGAGAGCTGCGTGTGGCCAGGGCTTGGCACGGCTCCCCTCCAGCCCCTGGGCTGGGGTGAAATCAAAGGCCTGTTTAGAATTTAGAATTGACCATCAGGACACTTGGATCTGATGGCAGGACAGGGAAGCACGTGAAGCAGATACACAGCTGAACATCGCCTGTAGCTGCAGGACACGCATCTGAAGGGGTTTTGGGATGCGTACTGGCAGAAATGCACCGGAGCAGCCCCTGTTTCAAAGGAATGATCAGCACGGAGACACCGGTGTGAGAAGTTTGTTACATTCCCTAAAACCCTGTTGGCTAGCCTGTGCTGTAGCAGTGTCCCACTGTTTCAAACTGGAAAGGCAGAAGCTCCCCTGTTTTCCTCAGTGCCATCCCTCCCACTGGCTCCCGTCTCTAGAGGCAGTCCAAAGACTGACAGAGTACTGTGGATTATTTACCAGTGTTTTCCCCTGGAAGGCTCTGGGGTGGTTTGCTTGGGACTCTCCCAAATTTTCATCATTTTCATACATTTTTCAAGATGAACGTGTCCCCCCACCTGGTGAGACACACACTCAGCTAGCATTGAGATAACCAAATAAAACTGATCCAGCAATTTCCAAGGATGATTTCCCTTGGCTCAGAAGAAGCTCCCGTGACCACTTTCCTGGTAACTCCAGCGCTCCTGTGCTTCAGGGCTAGGGCCTGCCTACAGTTCTGGCCACTCCTCACTCCTGAGTGTCTCACACACAGAGCCTTTGGAAATGAAGCACATACCTGTTGTCACCACCTGGGAAAAGGTTCTGTGGCCTGTGTGGCATCGGCCCGGAGATCTGTCACACAGAATTCAGTTACCCTGGACAAGGTTCGGTTCTCTGAGCCATGAAATCGTCCTTTCCCTTTCCTGTGGTCTCCTTGTGCATCTCCCAGCTTTTCCAACAAGGTAAAGGCTCCATTAGCAAGCAACCCCGATTGACGCCAAGGAGGCCGGGAAAAAGCAGCACTGAATTATTTCACTGAAGGCTGTTGTAATTCTGTCCACAAGATTCCTGAATTGAGGTTGTAAAAATAAAATTAACCCTAGCATGTCCCAGTTTTGGAGTGTGTCCTAATGTATTCTAATTACTGCATTTTCTGGATGAATTTTGTCTAGGAACACACACGCATCACCAACACTCTGCAGACGTAGCAGTGCTCAGATATGAGGAAGACTTACTCTATATAACTATTCTATTCACCAGCACTAATGGACTGGCCCAAAGCCACTTTCCTGCCTTTGAGGCAGGAGGTTCCATTTCATTAAATGAAAATTTAATGGAGTGGGCTCAGACATTCCCCTTACACCCGTGCAGGGGAAGAGATCCCCGAGGCCAGCAGGTGAGGAAAGATGAGCTGTTTGATTAACGAGCTTCCCTGTTCTTCCTGCAGGTTGAAAAGCTGCCCAGAGCCGCTGGCACCGTCCCCTGGGGGGAGCACAGCCCCTCGGCTGCACCGTGCTGGTGCTGGGGGGTCTCAGCCATCTGTGACCCCAGCAGAGCCACACGAGGGAGTCACAGCCACCCCACAACGCACTTCCTGCACTTCAGGTCTCTGTTTCCAACCAAACACCCCGAGCTCCTCATGACTCAGGCAGGAGCTGCATGCCCACAAACCTGCTCGTCAGGTTGGCTAATGAATGTGTTTGTTTCTGAATGCTCCAGTGTCAACGTTAGTCACTGCAGGAACCTGGGGAACAATAGAGGGATCAGCCAACACCCAAGGTCATTCCCAACCCAAAATATGAAAATACATTCTTGAGGTACTTTCCATTTGTTGTTGCTTCTATCACTTTTCCCAGTTTGAAGCTGACTGAGAGCTGCTTCCAGGAAAATAACCATGGCCAGAGCAGATAATGTGTTTTATCCTGGTATACACTGAAGAGAAAAACAAGTGATAATTTCTGAAAAATAACATCTCCCTTCTGCAAAGGAAAAAAAAAAATATTCTATTTATTCTTCAGTTTTCAGGGACAGCTGATTTTTCTCCTAATTTCACATACAACCTCCTTTTCCCTATCTTTTGCTAGATACCAGTATTGTGCCATTTTCAGGCTCCCATGGATAAAGCATCCTCCTAGATGACTCCTTTCATTAGTGTGACTAACCTTGGAGACAGATATTTATGATATAATGATGACTAGACTTCCAGCTGCCTGAATCTTAAAGGAAGAATTTTTTAAAGAAGACTTTAATATGAAGCGTGCCTGTTAAAGCTGGTGATAGTATTAATAATACTAGTCTCAGATGAGTTATTGCATATTTAATTACTATAATATGATATTATCAAATAGGATGCCAGTGAGGAAAAACAAGCCATGCTTTTGAGCAATGACAGGCTTTTTACTCCATTTTATTGAATAACAAGCGCTGGAACCAAACGCCATCCTTTTCTTGGGTGACTCTATCTGCTTTTACGGTGCTTACATGAATTCCAAAACACTTCTATATAATGTATGTTGTACCATCAGCCTGGAGTAAGGGATGTTTTGAAAGCCCAGTGGCTGCAGCTCTGAAGTCCATACACACAATTCGATAAACCGTGCAAATATACCAGGCCCTGTTTAACTTCTTCTGGGGATGTGGCACCTGGGGGGCAGCGGTGGCCTTGGCACTGCTGGGTTAGTGGCTGATGATCTTGAAGATCTTTTCCAACCTAAATCATTCTATTATTCTTTGATTCCATACCCAAGGTAGCATAAAATTGGTCAAATAATCATGAAGCACTGGGGAAAAAATGACTTAAAAGTGTGGAGTCTCATTTCTCATGTGTGGGGTAAGGAATTCAAACAGCACTTCCACGTGTGCCAAAAGACTTGGATTGACTCCTCCATCGGTCCTTAAGATCTTCAAAAATCACCATTTTGTATTAAAAAGTCATCAAGTATTTAAGTCACGCTTCAGGCAGACCTGTTCCTGCTCTCCCCCAAGCACATATCCCTCTTAATTGGGCACACATTCTTCCCCTGGCTGCGCTTGAGCAGGCTGGGCAGTGACTCTTCACTTCTGTCCCTTATAATGCAGCTTGGCCGAGCCACAAAACACGCAGGAAGGAACATCTTTCCTTTTAATTGTTGGTTTCTGCCAGTTTGTGCCCAAGCCTGTCATTTTACTAGCAGTATTTTTCCTTTACGAGCCTCTTCTCTGAAGCAAAGGACCAGTGGTACCTTGTGCTGTTGGGGCACTGCAAAAGCCAGGCAGGGGTTTAGGTACAGATCACAACCCACGTGCAACACTTGGCACAGGAGTTTTGCACTCTCTGTAATTCTGGAGTCCGACAAAACAGGTAAGGGGGGTTTCCAGCCACTCCAGAGAGACCACCTGGGAATTAAAAGCACCAGGGAAACAAAACCTGCTGCGTACAACATTGCAAAAGAGAAATAGCCACTCCTCACCCTGAGCAGTAGAACTGGGGGTATTTAGCACGAGAAGGAAGGACCTGTAGGATGACAGAGCACTGGCAAACGTATCCTGAAAGGCCAAATGCTGAATGGAAGCCCCTCCTGCACTCACACCAGAGCAGAGTTCATGTGCAAGTGTTAAGTGTATGTGCCAGAGAGAGCTATTCCTAGATTCCCTAAGAATGCACCACGAGATTTTATAAATAATCAATTCAAAATGCTGGAAAACAGAAGAAAATTATTTATTTATACAGAGAAGATCACACCTCTTACGAATTATGAACTATGCATTTATATAGCAGGCCATATGTGCTCATGAATAAATCCTTTTCTGAAATTCAAGACTTTGGTAGCTGTTCACTAAGTTACATTTTACACATGTTAATGAGGAGAAGCCTAGGAAACTAAGTTCCTTCCTAAGTAAAAGTCTTGCTTAAATCAGTGAAACCCCAGGACCTCAGTATGGTTTTGCAATGCCCATTTGTATTTCTGGGACTGAAATCCTTAAAACATCTCGAGAACATCCCAAGAGAAGAGCAGCACCCAGCTGTGTGCACTGAGGAGAAGAAGCTGGTCGTGTGCTTAGGATGTGGTCACTGACCAAGAGCTTGCATTGAGGCTGAGGATTTTTCGTATTTGGCTGAATCAAACAATTAGATCTGTAAATTTAGCATTGAAAAATTATATGATGATACAACTATGAGGAGAAATTTTTTTCATTTCTATTTAATTTATATGGAATTGACATGAAAAGAGCGGAAGTCAGAGTAGCTTAGAAGAGTTTTTACCTGTAAATTTTCACCTTTACAATTCCAAAGACAGTATGTTTGCACCGCTGGGGAACCCCACAGCATCTGGGGGGTTTGTAACCTTTAAAACTGCCTCAGCTGCATTACTGCTCCAACTTTGAGCCTAGAACATAATTAAAGCAACTCTATTATCTCACACACACCCCTTTGTCACAACTGTGAATTGTGATATGCCTGTTCCTACACTTTTCTACCTCCAAGCCAGTACCCTTTTTATGACCTTTTACTCATCCTCAGCTTGTAGCTTCTCATGCAATTGAAGTGAGCCACGCTTATTTTTAGCACGTACAAATATTCTAGGAACTACAGAACTGTTTGTCATCTCTGTTGGTAGAGCCCAATTGTTTTCATTCGTTACTTGGTGGAAATTACCACGGAATTCAGTTATCTTTTTGTTGTTGGTAATGCTTACATTTCTTAGATAATTTCTCCTCTGCTGTGAGTTATTCCCACTGCTCCTTCCTGACGGGCATATCCCTAACACGGCTTTGCACAGCTTCAGGGGCACATCTCTTTTAAAAGAGTATTTCTCATCATTATTTTTGTACTTCTATGTATTATTTAATGCAGCTGAAAGGATGCTGTCAGGTTCATATCCACATTTCCATCCGAGGTGGGATAACCTCACTTAGCTCACTCTCCTATATGCTCTGCACTATTTTGGGTAAAACACCTCACTGGAAAAAACAATAAAGCAGACAAATCACTGTAATAGTAACAGAAATTTTTTCCCATTAGATATCTATCTTTCTGCAGAGAATTTATGTCTGAAAGGAATGTGGCTATAATATTTTCCATTAAATTATCATGCTGCTAAATCTTTCTTGGCACAGGTTGTGGTAAGGTGCAACAACTCAGCTGCTTGCTTGACAGCTTATTCCAGGAATAATGTAGAGGGGAAAAAAAAGTTCTACTCATTACTTCAGTAATGAGATATTGGGGGGCAAGGTTTTAATCCCCTCTGCTTTGGCAGGCTGCAAATAGGACACCAGATGGGATATATTTAATAAATAAACACTGCAAAGGCTCCGATCCACCTATAGCCAAGTCCTGACTCAGCCTCCTCTTACTGAAATCACTTGGAGCCTGGACAAGTACAGATAAAGAGCTCATTTCAGTGTTGGATCCCAGCTGAGGATTGCTGCATCCAAACTAGGTTAGGAACCTGCTGTTGGGAGCAGTGGCAGTGGGAGAGGACAAGGCAGCTTTGCTTTGGTACTCTCTTCAGTCGAGTCAGCCTAGACCAGTCCATTTTCTCTGCCTTCAGCTGCCTCCGGAAAACTTCATGAAGCTGTTCCAGCACCTGGATGTCTCTGCTCTGCCACTGCCCTCTGGACATACTGGTTTTTTTCCTAAGAATCTCTTTCCTTCCCAGAGTTAACTGGAACAGTCATGAGGGGACGTCCCCTCAACAAGGTAAAGCCTTTGGTGCCCAGACACAGTTGCTCGATGTCAAACATACACTGAAACAAGATGGGCTGGTTATGAACCTGAAGCGGAGGCTCCAAAATCCATTGACACAGCCCAGCAGGACTGCCCAGCAAAGAGGAGGTTTACTTGCGGGATCTGATCCTCCTCTGGAGTCACAGCTCAGGAGATGCCCTGTCAGAGCTGCACAAGCATTCAACTGGTATCATCAACGTCACGGAATGCCTGGGCTCATCGAGTCCAATCATATTAAATTAATAATTTACATTTTTAGTTGTATTTGCAACAAACACTGCATAGAAATTTTTGGTCACAGGTTCCTCATCAGTAAAACTCGAATTTTGGAATCACTTGTGTAAGTGGCTGGGAGCAGTGCGAAAAGCATTGGAAGCGAGGGAGGAGCCCGGGCTGCAGACTGACTGCGGCAGATGCCTGAGGGCAGACAGCTGATGACAGACCCCGCGAGCCGCAGCTCTCTGGGGACAATCCAGGCACCTCCTGACCGGGCTCCACATTGTGCTGGATAACCCCAGGGCACCGCTCAGAAATAGAAGCAGCAGAATGACAAAATCTGCCCCTTCAGTCAAATATCCCGTTTTAGAGGGACACCAGAACTCCAGCAACACTGTGTACATAAACATCTATGCTGTTCTCACGGCACGGCGCCTCTGGCACTGCGGGTTTTGGAGGTTATCCCTCAGTCTTTGGGGTGCGTGGTCTCAGAGCCATCCCGCAGCAGCAGGTCTTCGCAGTGCCACACACACCACCAAATGCTGCTGTGATTTTTAACGCCGTAGCCAGCTTAACAGCCATAACATTGGGCTCGGTGCTGAAGTGCCCGTGTGACCAAAGGAAATGACACCTGGAAGGTGGACGCAGTGTAAAATATTAAAGTGTACCGAGCAGCTGGCACCCAGCAGGCTATTCCACAGGTTGTTTTAAAAATGACAGCACAAGGAGGTTTGTGTGTTCCTTCCATGTCAGAGAATATGCTTTAGAGGATACTTTACTGAGACATTTTCTCAGCGTGCCTCAGCCTGTGCCACATCGGTTATGTTGGGTATGGCCTCACGGTGACTTCATCTGCAGTTTTACCTTCCCATCCTCATGGGACACCAATCTGCTGCTCCAGGCACTGAGTCCTGAAGGCCTCCCCTTGTGCCATGTAAGTTCTGGCTCCTTATTCCACAGGACTTCCTGAATAACTGATTTCAATCTCTTCAGAGAAATAGAGGGATGATTGTGTAGCTGCAGTTCTTAGTTCGCAAAGGAAGTTCTTTTTGCCCGATTCTAAATGTGGATATCTGTGCAACAGTCATGAGCTAACTCATCACTCTTGTATTATTATATACACTAAATAAGTAATTATTGGAAATCTCATCAGCTAATTATAATAAATCAAAGTGGACTAAGCATCTGGAATCAGTCAGCATGATTGCTTCTCTTCAACCAGACGCATTTTGCCCGAGAAGACTGTATATAGCTAATTTAGCATAGACACGCTCTCAAAATAAAAAATACTTATATATATAAGCCTATGAAATAATTCAGCCATGAAGCTTGAATACAAATATGAATATTTTATGAAAGAAGCAGGCAGGTCTCTCCCGCTATCTGTTGCATCATCCAGGGAATATAGGGAATATGTGCCTTCCACATTTCAAAAGTCTCTTGAGATCAGCCCCGGTGCTCCCCAAACTGTCGTTTACACAGCCAAGGGTCATCCAGAGTCAGTCTCTCCTTTCCCAAGCACAGCAGCTGATTTCACTGGGGGTTCACCAGGCCTCCGTTCCACAGCAGGTTGAGTGGGGCTTTTCTAACGAAATAAAATCCACAGAGCTGCCTGCAGACTGTTTGGCCCCTGGAATTCCATTCCCTGCCGAGGCTGGGGCACAGCATCCAGGGGCAGGCCCTTGGAAAGGTGGGGCTGTTCCTGCCCTGCTGCGGCCTCCTGTCAGGGGAAGGGATGGCAGGGCATGGGGAAGGAAGGGGAAACAGCCACCACTCGTTCTGACTCTGCTGCTGCTGAGGAGGTGTTTTCAACTCAGCCCTACCCCAGAAGCAGTTTCCCTTCCGAATAAATGCTAACAATCCATAGCGTTTATTTTAGGTCTCCCCGGCTTTGAAAAATCCCGCCTACAAAATGCAGTAAGGTTTGCTTTAATAATGGAAATCTGGGGCTGAGAGGCAACAACAATCACGGAGCGACTGGAACAGTTCTCCACCCACAGCTCCAACCACTCACAGGAAAACAACGCAACAACATGGGTTGCAAAACGTGATTTGTTGTTTTATTTGGTGTTAAAATGATTTGGCTCTTTGTCCAACACTTCTAAGAACTGTCTGTGTTAGGAAAGATATATTGGTGAAATAACAGACTATCTTCAGGTGGGACTGCACTGGAGCTCCTCTGAGCACAGCTATTTGCAAATTGCTCTTGGGGCTTGGGATTTTTGGGGCAGACACTGGACCTGACATAAAATTGTATTTTCCTTGTGTGCAAGAAATGTAAAGACTTTGTACTTCCACCTTGTTTTCCGTCTCCTTTGTTTTCTCTAGGAAGTACTAACTGAGCCCAGAACAGATGTCATGCTCCTCACTCTTGTTCTCTAACTGCAAGACTATCCTTTGCCTAAATATCAAAGGGAAACTTGCAAAACAAGAATTACGAGTTTTATGAAGATACAACAAGCCAAATTAATTCTTGAGGTAAGTACACAAACCAAATGCTGTTAGAAGACTCTCTTACTATCTGCTGGGGGAGAATTTCCTCCATTATAATGAAACATAGCTAAAAATATCCTGTATTATGAGAATTGTGGAGATTAATGTGAGGCAGTACACTTAGAGGGGATGATTAATTGATGTGTCACCAGCAGTAACACTTCTTGGGTAAAGCATTTTCACTCACAGTTGCACCCTGGTTCCACTGCAACTAAGGGAGAGTCCAGGCTATGATTTGAAGTTCTTTTAGATAAAGAGTTTTGATTTGCTCAGGGCAATTTATCAGCTGTGTCAGTCACAAAAACTTTTTATGACAGTAAGCCTACAGGTGCCACCGAGATTAAGCTTGGAGTTTCCTGGCCTCAGGGGCAGTTCCAGAAGTACAACCAGTACAACACAAGAAAAAGTTAGAAAAGTTTTATTACAAGAGATTTGTTGGTCCAAAATTCCTGAGTCCTATTACAAAGACTCAGAGAGAAGCCAGGTTTTACTGCTTCAGTAAAGATTTGATGAAAAATGAGTATATATGATTTTGTTTCTGCAGCCTTTGCGAGTGACATTGATCTGTCGGTTAAAAATGACGATTTGTAAGCTCTGAGCACTTCCTTAGCCACACACGCTATTTTTCTTCCCTTTATCACCTGAAAACAGCAGTAATTGATTGAAACTGAACGTGGGACTAATTGCGAACAGGACTGTAATGTATTTGAGGCAACCAAAGGCCATGAAAATTATGCTGGGCTAGGACTATGACAGTAGAGATTTAAAAAGTAATTAATGGGAAGAAATGCTATTACTGGGGAAAATGTTATTATGAGTTCAAAGCCCGCTGGTGATGCTGATGTTTTTACTGCGAGGCTCATCGCCTTTTCACAACTCGGGATGGGTTTAGTTCTGTGGAAAATACAGCACGTTACAAACCGCACCACACAGACACGCAAACACAGCACACAAAACACAAATAAACCCAAGTCCATCTTAAATGAGCTGCACTTAACAGGGAGGAAAAGACACACGTTGTTACTCATAGTCTAATTAAAGAAACTTAACAGTGCCATAATATGAGATTTACAGCTTGAGGAAAGGTCAATGCAAAGCGTCTCCACGATCAGTCTCGCACATTTTATTCCTGAGCCCGGGGGTTCGGTGGGGATTTCTTGTACCTGATGAACAGGAAGGGAAAGACACTTGAACAAAAGGATGGCAACTAATTGTGGGTAACGCTGGCGTGCTGCACTATCCACGCAGGAGTGCAGTTTGGGGCAATAACTGGCCACTAATCCGTTCAGAAAGTTCCCAAGCAAAGGGGAGAAGATTTATGTAAACATTCTCAGAAGCTGAAGTAAGCGGTAAATTACTTCTGAGCTTTGCGTAACGCACAACGGCTGAGTGCAAATTCTCTTCAGCAACTCAAAAAACTTTTTTCCCCTCCAGCCTTTCGGCTGTCGGGCGCGCGGTTGCTGAGCGGAGCCCTCAGCGCTGAGGGAGCCCCGGGAGCCCTCACGGCCCCGCGTCCTCCATTTCCTGCGCTGCGGCGGCGCCCGCGCCCTGCCAAGATGGCGGCGGCGCCTGAGGGCCGGCTGAGGGCGGGATGCGGCCCCTGCCCGTTCCCCTCAGCCCCATCCCGACCCCCGAGGCCGTTCCAGCCCCGACCGGCACCGCGGGCTCTGCCGAGCGCCTGGCGGTGTCCGGGCAGGGCGGCGCGGGGAGCGGAAGGAGGCTGAGGGAGTCTCGGCTGGCAGAGGCTGCCGGGGCACGGGGCGGCGGCGAGTCCTGGGCAAGTCTCGCTGGGGGGTGCGAGGTTTTTCCCCAGAGGCTTTGGGCTGCCCGGCTCGGCGCGGGAAGCTGGGCAGGACAGAGGACCGGGGCCGACCACGGCTCCCCGGTACAACAGGGAGTCACGGAGCGGAGTGGGCCATGCCGGGCCGCGCTGGGCAGTGGCAGGCGGGGAGTGAGGCGGGCAAGGGCTCCGCCGGCCGCTCGGGTGCGTGCGGAGCCGCGCCGCCGCTTCCGGGGCTCCTCCGTGCC
>VZTI01005589.1:103455-113778 GCA_013397865.1 Struthidea cinerea | reverse complement strand
GAGCCTGCGCCGCTCGTGGGAGGGAGGCCGGGGCGCTGGGCGAGGGGGGGCCCGCTTCCCTCCGCCCGGGCGCGGCCCGGGGAGGCCTCACACTCGTTCTCTTGACCGGGGGTGGGGGGCGGCGGGGCCGGGGCAGAGCTGCACGTGGCCGCCTGGGTGTGGGGAGGGGAAGCACGGCCCGGCCGGCCCACCCGTGAGCCAGCGAGTTCGGGGAAAAGAACGTCCTGTGAGTCTGAAGACTGCGGAGAACGGACTGGAATTAAAAATTTTTATTAATTAAATTGTTCTGTTTCTTTTTTGAATTTTATTTTGAGTCCCCGCTAAACTCCCGTCGGCGGGGCCGAGCGGGGCCGCGGCCCGCGCACCACGTGGTTCCCCACGTGTGAGGCGCTGCCGGAGACGAGAGGGTCGAGGTGTCGCAACTGTTTGCTCCGACCACAGGCACGGATGGTGGCCTGCTCTAAATCCAAATGTGACCTATAAATGGATAGGAAAAACAGCCTGTGCCATCTGCAGATCGCGGGCTGTGAGGCGGCCTTTTATTTGAGTTCCTGTCGGGCGTAGTTCTCAAGTAACCGCTGTTAGTCATTTAGGAGCCAGCATTGTCACAACGGTTTATTAAACCTAATAGTGAGTTCTGTGTTCCTTTGTACACTCAACGTGACCCCATTGCTACGCAGCACTGGGGTTGCCTAGTCTGTGTTTCCTTCTTCAGTGCAGAGAAGGAAAATTGCCTAGAGAAGCAATCCTGCATCTGTCCTTAGAGTGAAGAGGTTAAGTAAGTTCATCAGGGCTGTTTAACAGTTCTGTGAGTTACAGGTTTAACCTGCCATTTAAACTGACTTTGTTAATATCTGGGCTGAATTTTATGCTTAAAGCCTCACATGTTGCTCATGGTGTTTAGTTTAAGTTTAAAATTTCGTACAGATAGACAGAAAAAATTAAAGGGGATGGTGGTAAAATGTGCATATTTGGTAAATAAGGTTTATCCCTTTCCATATTAACGAGTATGGATAGGCAGAAAGTGCTCTTGAGTCACTTCTTGATGAACTTTTGTTCTCTTTCTTGTTTGTGTCAACAGAGATAGCCAAGAATTACTTGTCTAATTGGAGTCATGATGTCCTTTGTCCTGGTTTCTGGCTCCTCTTGAGTCTTAGTTAATGTTCAGCAGTCCTGGGTCAGCTTGGCTGTGAAATGTATTGAGGGTCCCAAAAGGAATGTAGGGATTGGCTTTTCACTTCTTCAGGTTTCCTTGGATCTTCAAACTAGTTTCCTTCAGAATTGGAGTACTGTTATCTGCTGGTCAGAATACTTAATTTTGTATCTTGTTTTAATGAGAAGAGGGAGACAGGAGCGTCACTAACTCTGTGGTAGCAGGTTTTTAGGTTACAGTGTGGAAATTAACTGCTGACTATTGAGTGGCTTTGGTGACAGTCAAGTGTCCTGTGTTCAAGAATTCTTACAGCATGTTGCTTGGGAAACAAAAACTCCTTACAGATTGTACTTCTTGTAAAATGAGTAATGCTTTTTGACTTCTTTTTTGAAGCTAAATGCTAGACTTAGGGTTAGCAGGTCTTTCTGCCCTTTCAGTGGTCTAGAGGACAGCAGAGCTGTACTTCCTGTCACATTGGGGTTTCACCACACTCAGCTCTGGGCTGGCTTGTCCAATTCAGGTGTGGTGCTGTGGGTTGGTCACAACAGCCTGGGAACATCCTGCTGATTTCCCAACGCGTGCCTCTGATAGAGCTGCCTTGCTGAAGGGCTTTACGTGCGCTGGCTCGAGCAGTGGCTTTTATCTGCTCTGTCCTTTGATTGAAGGAGTGAAGTCCCGCTGATACCAACTGCGAGTGCTGCTTGTAGGTGAAAGGAAGCACTGGTAAGTAGAGTGAAGAGAGTTGCCCTCTTCTGTTGTGCTGTTGAATCCTAAGGAACTGGTGGTATCCAGAAGAATCCTGCATAATCTCAGAGGTGAAGTTTGGCCTCCTTTTTACTATGAGGAGCCCAAGTTAGTTGTATTTCAGTTTGCTAAACCAACTTCTTACTTAAAGGGCATCTAGGCTAAAAGCCATAAAATAAGGAGTATTACAGTGGAGTTTTCTGGCAGTTTTTTACATCATCAGGTCTAGAAGGGCTACTCAAACAGATTTGAATATTGCTGAATCTTGTGCATGAAGGCTGGAGATTAATAGCACCTCTCCTGTTCTAAGAGTCTTGAATATGTATTAACTGTAAAGCTGCAGAAAGACACAGTCTTCCCCTTCAGAGCATGAGACAAGAAACTTCTTGTGTCAGAGGTGTCTCCTACAACTAGGAGAATCACAAACTCACTTTGAAGTTTGGTGCTCAAGTTGCACTCAAAAGCTTCAGACGTGACCTAGGAAAGCACTGTGGTGGCACAGGGATCTTTGTCATCAGTTCCAGCTGTTAGCAGTAGGGCCATCACACAGAACAAGGTGTAAAATTCAATCTTAATAATGTTTCAGCTTCCAACTCCAGTTATAGAGCTCTGCAGGATGAGTTTAGGTTAAATGATTGCCTTCTCCCTTTTCTAGAAAGGTAAGGTTTGAGATGAGAAAGCACAGCTAGACTTGAGTTTCTGGAGCTACTCCTGGAGGCAGTGCCTTGCTATATCTTGCAGAATTGACTTGTCTCAGAAATGCTGGATGAGGCCGTAGTTGTGATTTGTTTTCCATTACTACTTTTCCTGCCCTGGTGAGGTAAAAATCTGGTTCTGGTATGCAAGGAGGGAGGGAACGATGACACATGGACAGACAGGACAGGCTGCTTTGTGTAACGCATCTGAGCTGCGGAAAACAGTGATAGCTGTGACTGAAAACTTTCCAAGAAGACTTAGGTAGCTTTCTTGCAGAAAGCTTACTTAAGGTGGCCTTGATAGATAAAAGGAACATCTGGAAACTTGCCTGTGATGACAAAATGGAGGAGTATTGACTAATAGAGAAGTGTTTGAACTTGGGTGGTTTTTACTGTATTCATTTTTTTCTCTTGGAAGTAACTGAAAACTGTAGTGGTGTCCAAAGTGCTTGGAGGCTCTCCATTTAAGGACTTGTCTTCTTAACCAGCCTTTTCTGGATGTTGCTCCTTGAAGGTGGCTGCTGGCTTTCTCTGAAAACTGAATCCTAACAGTTCACACTGCTGGGGAGTTTTGTCCTGTATTTGGCTTGTTAGAATGCAGGCAAGTAAAACCAGTGTCCGCTGCAGCCACCTCTCACTGGTGGCCATTTGCAGTTCCAGATCCTTTGCAGGAAGGATGCAGAAGTGTGAGATGGAAATGCTGGTGAAGAGAAACTTCAGGCAAACTGGATTGTCTTTAAGGTATCTGAGAATGGAGCAGCATGCTTTGTAATCACACTTGTATGGCATCTGTAACTTTCCACTGCTCTTGAGCTCAGGGGGAAAAGGGGCCTCTGAAGATAGAGGGTTTTAAATAAATCTCGGTCTTGAACAATCCTTACACAGAGGCTGGTGTTTGACTTTAGACTTCTAGTTCAGTTTGTGTAATCTTTACCAATTTGCTGTATAGCAGAGAAAGAGACACTTGAGGTTTTCCTTTTGAAGGAGCAGTTAAAAAGAAAAAACTCTAAATCAGATTTAAAACTTCTCTTTTAATATTCCTTTGGGGCAGTGAGAAGTAAGCTTTTGTCCATCGTGAAGCTCCTGACCCGAACTGGCAGAAGGACAGACTAGCTGTAGGCTGCCATTAATCTTGGTATAAAAACTCCCCCACTGTGTATCTGAAGCAGGTCTGGCTCACCTCTCAGATACTTGTCTTTTACCATGTGTTAACTTGACTGGTTCTGTCGATGCTTCATGTGGGGCATGGCCAGCAGGACTCAGTCCTGTCATGTCATGCTGGAGTCTCGGGTTCATGGTTGGGAGTGAAGTCTTGTCCAGATGTGCTGCAGTTCTGTTGCAGCTGGTGCCTACTATTTTGCTCTTTTTAATAGATCTTATGTTGCTGTTTGATAATGCTTTAATGTGAGGACTGTTTAAAAAAGAGTTGTAATGACCTCTTTTCTGTATATAATGAATAGATACATTATATGTATATAATTCAGAGACCCCATCTTGGCCCTCTTGCAAATTAAAAGCAGCATCCACTATGGTGCCTGAGCCCAGCTCCTGCAGTTGGCTTTGCCTGTGTTTTTCCTGTTCTGCAGTGTCAACACAGTTGCTATGAAAACAGGGATAAAGAATGGCACAGTGAGTGCCAGCTGCTGCCAGCAGAGCGGGCAGTGCTCAGCTCTGGGTGTTCTCAGAAGACGCTTGGAAGTCTTGAACGCTGAGGTGAAGCAGAGAAGACTGAGTTAGTAATGTGTGAAAGCAAGTGGAACTCTTTTAAGTGCTCCAGCAACCAGTTCTAACTTTGTTTAGATGCGTTTAAGACNAGTTAGTAATGTGTGAAAGCAAGTGGAACTCTTTTAAGTGCTCCAGCAACCAGTTGTTCTAACTTTGTTTAAATGCGTTTAAGATCTTCTTGCAGCCTTTCACTCCAGAACTTCATTTTGAGGGCAAAACCATCTGGTCCAGCTAGAAGTTAGACGTGGGATTACAGAGATAACATGCTAAAGTATGTATCTCTTGTATTTTAAATTCTTGGCCTGTGAATTCCAACTGTGGTTGGAATAATCACTTCTGTGCAGAAGGCCATCAGAGAGAGGAACTGTTCGGAGGGAGGAGTGGATAAAAAGCCACGGTAAATTTGTGAAACATTGGGGTACTTTGGAAATAGCTAAGTAACAATTCACATTTAGATACACACTCTATATTTAAGAGCTAAATGTCAGGATGCTAATTCCGGTTCCTTCTGGAGCTCACGTGTTGTTCTACTGCTCCTGTAGTGGCTTTCTTCAAGACTCAACTCCTTGATGTTCCTGTAATCTGGGATGCTGAAGGGTCTGGGAGGAGGGGAAGCGTTCTGTAATGTGAATAAACTGCAGGGTTATGGGGGGATTACCTTGAAGGTGGGTCAGGTAAACTGCCAGATGTGCCAGATAATGATTCTACTTCTGTTGGGTAAAGAATAATGAATTGGGAGAGAGCATGTCAGGTATTTAAACTTCAGGAGACTTCATCAAAACAAAGCTTGATAAGTGTTTTTTTTAGAACGGTGTACTTTAAACTTGTCTTCAAGCACGCTTTAAAAAACACTCCAACTTAAATGTGTAACTTCCTTGTTGTTTTCTTTCTGGCTCTGGAAGTGTTGTGTGAGTGTCCTGCAGCTCCGGGGAGGTGTGGCAGTGTGAGCGCGGTGTTGAACCTATCCCATCCTCGGTGGGCTGTGCAGGCTGCCTTTGCTCATGCAGTGCTGACCTCCATTCCCAATATGGGCAAAGCAGGGATTGTGCCGTCAGACAGACCTGCCTGTCTGATGCTTCCAGAGCTTTCTAAGGATGTTTTCCCAGTTAGTCTTCTACGTAGTGGGCGAGTGTCTGCTGTCTTAACATCTTAAAACATTTTCTTTCCTGTGTACCTGGAGTGGAATATGCATCCGGAGCTGTAGGTTAATGACAAGTTGTAATGTTGCTTTTCAGTGTTTACCTGCTGTTTAGGTCATAAAAGACCTAAAATCTTTAAATATTAAGCTAAAGGGCTTTTGAATGCTTTATGTTTCATACTGCCTATTCTTACACTTAGCTTCCAGAGTGAAGCCTGGTTGGTCAGAGATAGTAGCTGCCAGGGAGATGCTTCAAGAGAAAATGTAACAACTACCAGGAGTAAATCACTTGTAGAGATTAAGTAACTGGCTTTTGAGTTTTAACTCTCAGCGATAAGGAAGAAGGTGCTTTACTGAAAGGGATGATGACATTAAGGCTGGTACTACAATAGTTTAAGGGTTTTCCTTCTCTTTTTCCCATTCCCTGAACGTTTTCTAAGTTCTTGAAGTAAAGGTTGGCTACAAAATAAGTGGAGGAAAAGTTATATAGCACACTGTCTGTTCAAAGCTGTCTTACTCCAAGCAAAGTGGGGGCAAACTTTTATCCTCTACAGTGGTTTCAGTGGTCATGATACTATACAATAAAGTATTGACTTAGGTGGAAGTCCTGTATGGTTTGCATTGCCTTTGCTGGGGGGCTGGGAAACCTCTAAATCTCTCATTTTAATGTAGCCTTTGGCTGGGGGCAGAGAAGGTGCTCAAAAATGTCTTTCTTGCTCAGACAGGTGATCTGCAGCCATGAGCAGCAACGAGTGCTTCAAGTGTGGCCGTACTGGCCACTGGGCCCGGGAGTGCCCCACTGGGATGGGCCGTGGCCGTGGGATGAGGAGCCGTGGCAGAGGTGAGTGGTGGCTGTGCTTTTCTGTTTGTTTGGACAGCAGATCTCCAGCCGGCTGCTGTGTGTAGTGTGTAAAACTGGCTCTGGCAGACCTGAATGAAGGAGCTGGGACTCAAATTGGTAATAAGAACCAGTGGAATTTACCTCTACCTAAGGGTTTGTCCAGGGGCTGTGAGAGTAAAGCTAACTTGTCAATTCACTTTGTGATTAATTCTTAAAAGTATTCTGAACTTAGTACTTATGCCTTTTTTTTTCTCTTTTACCCATTTCAAGCAGGCTTCCAGTTCATGTCTTCGTCTCTGCCGGATATCTGTTACCGCTGTGGTGAGTCTGGCCATCTTGCCAAGGACTGCGATCTTCAGGAGGATGGTAAGTATCACTAAATATTCCATCTCTTCTGTGCCACAGACAGAGCTCTGTGGCTGAAGAGAAGGGGTGCAGGGATTCCCTGGGAACAGGCTGTGCACGTGCCCTGTTCACAGCACGCTGCCCCTCGCGCTACCAAGGTTTTATAGTCTTGTTTGGTATGTTTTTCTTATTGTGGAAGCCTGCTATAACTGCGGTAGAGGTGGCCACATTGCGAAGGACTGCAAGGAGCCCAAGAGGGAGAGGGAGCAGTGCTGCTACAACTGTGGCAAGCCCGGCCACCTGGCCCGCGACTGCGACCACGCAGACGAGCAGAAGTGCTATTCTTGTGGAGAGTTCGGGCACATTCAAAAAGACTGCACCAAAGTGAAATGCTATAGGTAAGGACTGGCAGGAGGCAGCTGCGAGATGCACCTCATGTGCTAGATGCGTTCTGTGTCTGGTTTTGGTTAGGAAATACAGCTCACACTGTGAGTAGGTACCAGTTTCTTTGAACAGTTACCCACTGTTGTTCAAAACTGAGGCTTAAACACGTGTTGGCAAGGTGGAGTACAGATTCCATGATGTATCTCTAGATGGCCGCCCAAGGCAGGTGTTCTGTCATTTGGGCTGTACAGGAGAAAGGGCCGTGTCCTTTTGCGGAAGGTAGCAGGGGGTACTTGGCCGTGGCACAGGGTTGGGTACCCTGGTATCTTCTGCCAGAGCTAACAAACTCCAGCTGTACAGCCAGCCCCAGCAGGAGCACACTTAGGATGCCTTGGTTATGGGAACAGTGAATAGAAGTGGGTGTTAAATTGGTTTGAAATGCCATCTTCAGAGCGTTGTCTGGTTTTTGAATGCAGGCATATACCAGAAACAGCACGTTCCTGAGAGCAGTATTCTTCACCCCCACCAACATTCCCTTCTGTGGAGGAAGGAGAGAGAACATGGTGTATTTGAGTTAAAACTAATTATTCTCAAAACAAGGCTGAACTGCAGGCATAAACATTGGGAACAGGCAAAACCCAGTACATGGTTGGGGAAAAAACCCACTAACACACAAAGCTGATGATGTACAGTGATTCTGGCATATTCAGTGATGAGTGTGAGTTGATCATTTGGGAGCAGTTCATGGCTGTGCTGAAGACAAACTTGCCTCATCTCAGAATTCTGGAACACAGACACAGAAGCCTTGAACGTAGAACAAGTGCTGCATGAAATTGAAGTAGAGTGTTTGAGACAGTAGCATTGCTCCTGTGAGTGTTGTGGCTGTTCTGACGCAGGCTTTGTTTTGCAGGTGTGGTGAAACTGGCCATGTAGCCATCAACTGCAGCAAGACCAGCGAAGTCAACTGCTACCGCTGCGGCGAGTCAGGGCACCTTGCACGGGAATGCACAATTGAAGCTACAGCCTAATTATTTTCCTTTGTCGCCCCTCCTTTTTCTGATTGATGGTTGTATTATTTTTCTCTGAATCCTCTTCACTGGCCAAAGGTTGGCAGATAGAGGCTACTCCCAGGCCAGTGAGCTTTACTTGCCGTGTAAAAGGAGGAAAGGGGTGGAAAAATCAACTTTCTGCATTTAACTACAAAAATGTTTATGTTTAGTTTGGTAGAGGTGTTATGTATAATGCTTTGTTAAAGAACCCCCTTTCCGTGCCACTGGTGAATAGGGATTGATGAGTGGGAAGAGTTGAGTCAGACCAGCAAAAACCCTCTCTGGGTTACAGGGAAGTGATCCTATGCAGGAGGAAAGAAATTCTGGAAGTGTCTAAACTTCCTCATAACTTTTATTTTATTACAATGGCCTTGGATTGTCTGACCTCAGTAGCTGTTAACACCAAGTGATATCTGCATCAGGCCCTACCTAGAGCATATAGCTGAGTGGGAGTAAACAAACAAGATGCACATGCCTGTTAATGGCCATGAGAGAGAGAGAGAGAAATCTGAAATAAATCTAAAAGTAACAGTAATTCAGTCAGTGAACGTTAATGTTGGAGATACAGAACGCAATGGGAAGCTTTTGAATAAATATCTCAAAGTCAATCTGAAACCCAGACATCAGTGCTCATAGCATATACAATTTGGAGCTATTCAGGAGTTGCAAATAAATGCATTTTCACAGAAATCAAGATGTTATTTTTGTATACTATATCACTTAGACAACTGAGTTTCATTTGCTTGTAATCGGTTTTTAAAGTAAGATGGTAAGAGCAATTGAAGTCCTAGAACATAGAAAATGTAATTTTAAACTATCAATAAAGCTGGAGGAGGAAGGGGAGTTTGGCTAAAGTTCCTTTTGTTTATTTTTGGTTTTCCTGTACACAGTGCAAAGTAACATATTAAAAGGGGTATGTGGAGGTTCAGCTTGGCCTTTTCTTTTGTACTGTCTCACGTTAAGGTCCTGTCTGCAGATGTTCGTGGCAGTGGGGCCTGGATTTGGGGCTGATTACATCTGTGCTGGTGCAGTTCAAGCATTTTGTGGAAAAACCATTACAGGAGGCACAGAGGCTGCTGGAGGTGCAGGGGGTTCCCAGCTCCTGAGTTCTGTCCAGCAGTGCTTGAGCCTTCCCAGCGGCACGAAGAACTTAAAGCATCTGCACTTGCCCTGTGCCTGGGTGGTTGTGCTGTGCTGGTTCACTGAGGGTCAGTGAACGCTGGCAAGTTACACAGCTGAAACAGGAGCTGATGGACGGTGATCTTCACATCCACTCACTGGGTGAATAAAAAAGTCTTGGTGTGCAGGAGCTCTTGGCTGACCAGTGCTTCGCTGCAAGGCAGGACTGGAGAAGGGCTGTCCTAACATCGGGTGTGAAGATTGGGCTTTGCCTGGAGCCAGAGAGAGACTGTTCATCGAGAATTGAGTGACAGGACAAGGGGGAGTGGGTACAAACTGAAAGAGGGGAAATTTAAGTTAGGTATTAGAAGGAGCTGCTTTGCTTGTGAGGGTGGGGAGGCCCTGGCACAGGGTGCCCAGAGCAGCTGTGGCTGCCCCTGGATGCCTGGCAGTGTCCCAGGCCAGGCTGGACACTGGGGCTGGGAGCAGCCTGGGGGGGTGGTACAAACTGAAAGAGGGGAAATTTAAGTTAGGTATTAGAAGGAGCTGCTTTGCTTGTGAGGGTGGGGAGGCCCTGGCACAGGGTGCCCAGAGCAGCTGTGGCTGCCCCTGGATGCCTGGCAGTGTCCCAGGCCAGGCTGGACACTGGGGCTGGGAGCAGCCTGGGGCAGTGGGAGGTGTCCCTGCCGCGGCAGGGGTGGCACTGCAGGGTCCATAGGGTCCCTTCGCTACGCGCCACGCTCCCCTCAGCCGCCCTCAGCGGGGCTGCGCGGCAGCGCGCCTGCGCGGCGCGGGGTCACGCGCTGGCCTCTGCGCCTGCGCTGCGGGCGGGGCGCGCCGGCGCTCTGGGCGTGGGGCCGCGTTGGGTTCCGGGGCTCGGAGCGGCGGCGTGCGCGGAGCCTCCTGAGCGACTGAGGGGCTCCGGGGCGCGGCGGGACCATGGTGAGTGCGGGGCTGAGCGGCCGCTCGGCACCTGTCGTCCCCTGGCGCCACTGCCCGCCGAGGGGCTCGGAGGGGACCGGCCCCGGGCTGGGACCGCTGAGGGCGGGGAGCACGGCGGGGCCGGGGGGGACGGAGGCCGCTCTGTTTGTGTCTTGCAGGCTCGGGACGCGGGGAAGGGCATGTGAGGG
>VZTI01005589.1:92950-103444 GCA_013397865.1 Struthidea cinerea | reverse complement strand
CGGCGGGGGTGCGGGCACCGCTTGAGTCGTGGGTCACCTCGCGTGAGGCTGCGGCCGGAGCTGGTCTCGCACATCCGTGCCCGCTGGCCCTGGCTGTCGCACATCTGTGCCTGCTGGCTGTGACTGGCTGGCCCGTAGAACTCGCTGTTCAGCCTCTTTTAAAGCACCGCCGGTTTAATGGTGCTTTTGGGTACTTGGTTGTGCATGTGCTGGTCCAGAGGCAGCGGGAGTAGGAGGGCGCCTGCACACACGTGCCTGGTGCTGCGGAACTCCTGGAGCTGTGCTGGGTGGTTCTGTGCAGGACTGACCCTGCAGCAGGGTGCTTGTACCCCTGCAGGCTGGCGGATAAGTGCACTGAAATATGTTGTGAAGGACCCTTGTGGTTTCAGGCAGTTCCTATTTTGGGAACAGGGATTGCAGGCCAGGTAGGAGGAATCTGTCAGCATTGCTTTATTTGAGAAATGAACCACTGAGGATTTCTAGTGTTGAGAAGTCATTGGCTGGAAGAGCTAGGGGTGCTCTGAGAACGTGTTGAAGCCTTTGTTTTCTACAGACTGTAATTAAGTCCATAATAAACATCCAGAGCAAAACTTGTTCTGGTTGAAATGTGGATTTGTGAAAGTAAATCTGCTTCCTTCTCTTTAGGACGGCCTTGGCAAGATTTCGACAAGCCCAGCTTGAGGAAGGAAAAGTCAAGGTGAGGTGGAAAAGCCCTGGAGGTTTGGTATCTCAGGTCAGGGAGGAAGGCAGGCCTTGTTCAGAGCTGTGTTGGGCCACAGGCTAGGCCCAGGTGTCCTGCAGGAAACTGACTCCAGTTAGAAGGAAAATATTTCAGCTGACTGCATTTCACAGTCACACAACCAGGAAATATCTCCACTACAGTTGCTCCAAACTTTTTTTCCTTTTCTGTTTCATAATTGCATATTATGCAGAGGAAGGGGGTTTAATACCTTTTAATAAAAGGTAGAGCTTTAAGTAAAAAGGCAGAGCCTTTTAATAAAAGGGGAAAGGGATGAAATAACTGCACAGAAATCCCTAGAAGCAACATGTAGTATTAGTTTGTGTAAGCAAGCCAGTGGAATGTGAAGAAGGTATTCTGTATAAACTGGAGAAAATTACATTATTTAGTCACAGCAGTTCAGAAAAGCTTAGCCTTAAGCAGGTGGTATGTGTTGAAAATGATGAAACATTCCTGAATGGAACATTTGTTGTATTGGAGAGGATTGTGGGGTGTTTTAAAAAAAATCAGGTGAGAGATTTTGGTTTGGATAAAGTCGATTTAAGTAGGTTTTTGTAGTCTGTGATAGTTTAATTTGTCAGGGCTGTATTCATTATTGTTTGAAAATCATTATTGTTTTCCACTTACTAAAAATCCATGGGAGCAGAAGGCCCTGGAAGTTGGTAGCATAATTTGGGATTAATGGAGCAGTAAAGCCTGTGTGAAATGCTGTGTGTCAGTGCCCAGCTGAATTTGATGGTGTGTGGTTTTCTGTCAAACAGGAGCGAAGGCCTTTCCTCGCATCCGAGTGTAATGAGCTGCCCAAAGCTGAGAAATGGAGGAGACAGGTAATGCCAGCCTGTGGATTTTCTAATTCTGTGGGAGGTGGAACTTCAGCACTTCCTATTTAGACAGCCTGCTTACAGAGGGTTTTCCACACTTGTCAGTACCCTGACAGCTAAATCATAGAGTATTTTCTAAGACTGTACAGCTCAGTGTTCAAAGCAGGTCCTACCACGTCAGATTGCCCTGGGGCCGTGTCCAGCTGAGTTTTTAACATCTTCAGGGATTCAGATTCCAGCTTTTTGGGGCCGCTGTTCCAGTATTTGGTTTTCTTCTTAATGATTTCCCTCCCCTTGAATTTAATTAGGATTTCTCCAGTTTCAACTTGCGTTTTGTTGCTACTTGTGTTATTGTCATGCACTTCTCAAACAATCTGTCTCTGTCTTCTCTGTACCCTCCACTGATTTAGAAATGAATTTCTGTGTTCTTTTTTGAACAGATCATTGGGGAGATTTCCAAGAAAGTGGCACAGATCCAAAACGGTAAGATTTTTCTAACTATGTTTTATTTTTTGAATCTCCAATCATAAGCAGCTACATTTCGTGTGAACTACACTGTTTCCATTACATAAATTCTGAAATTCCTCTGGTGCTTCTGTGAGCTGCCTGTTTTATTGTCCTTTTCCTCTTCAACAGCTGGATTGGGTGAATTCAGAATTCGGGACCTGAACGATGAAATAAACAAACTTCTGAGGGAGAAAGGACACTGGGAATACAGAATAAAGGAGCTGGGAGGTCCTGATTATGCTGTAAGTGTGGAATATGTTGTACTTCATGGCTGTTCTGCTTACAAGGAAGTGACTGCTGAGAAAAATATGTAGCATTTAGTTACCCATGGACGGCTTGGCCAATGTTTATTAGAGAGGATCTTTCTTCAGCCCCTAAAATTGTTTGTTTGTGTTAGAACAAAGTTTTAAACTACGAACTCTGTTTATTTTCCAGCGGATTGGCCCGAAAATGTTAGATCATGAAGGGAAAGAAGTTCCAGGAAACAGAGGCTACAAATATTTTGGAGCTGCAAAGGATTTGCCAGGAGTTAGAGAGCTTTTTGAAAAGGAACGTAAGTAAAGAGCAGCTCTTCTCAGACATGAATCTGTGTAGTAGAACATCTTGAGTAAAATGCTGTTGTAGTTTGTGGGGAGTGCTGGTAACAGCATTTCTGAACGTCCTAGGTCAGCTCAATGAAACACTGAGCACAGGTAATTAATTAATTTTCTTTGGGCAAAGAGCACCTTTGGCTGTTTGCAATTAAGGAAATCTAGAAAGGAGTAAACTGGTTTCTCCTGGGAGTTCCAAATGGTAAGGACTGATGTCCTATGGAAACTTCCCAGCATAACAGGCTAACTTTATTGAGAAGCTGTAAATAGTACTTGGAGTTCAGGATTAGAAAAAAATGGCGAAAGAGGGAAAGTTGGGTTGAACATCGTTTTAGAAGCAGCTTTCATAACAGGAAAAACTAAATGTAAGGGGATGAAACTTTGTCATGGAATGAGTGGGAATGGCTTGGGCCTGAAAGTGAGGCAAAGACAAATTATGGGAAGTACTCCAGGACGTGATGGAAGCATCGGATCATGTACTGGAACTGGTTTGTGCTGGCCACCAGTGCTCCCAGTGCTGGCAGCAGTTCCATCATTGGGGGTATTGGCTGCAGCCAGGCAGCTGTGGGTGTTGTGAGGTTGGGGAGGAGCTGGGAACACTCAGCAGGTGATGGAGGTGACCTGGGTGGGTGACAGTGGCGTTCTTGCAGCCCTGCCACCCCCACGGAAGACTCGGGCTGAGCTCATGAAAGACATCGATGCCGAGTACTACGGCTACAGGGATGAAGATGATGGGATTCTGGAGCCCCTGGAACAGGAACACGAGAAGAAAGGTATGTGAGATTCCAGACCTGCACAGGTCAGCCCAGGAAGGGGTGATGATGGACTCTGAAGTTAAGGAACCTCTTTTTTCCCCACTGTGGGCCTTGTCTTGTGCTTAGCTGTCAGACTTTGTCTGTCACGTGCATATCCAAATCACTGTAAGGCATTTCACAGGAGAGGTGCTTTAGAGTTGACTTTCACCTTTACTACTGTAAATGATTTAATATTTTAGCAAGTCATTCACTATGGCAGCAAAAACTCCTTCCCCCCTCCCCCCACCCCTTTTTCATGCTTAAGAACATAGAACAGTAGGTTGCAGCAAGATCTGTGGAACCCAAGCAGTTCTCTCCTGCCCTTGTGAAAACTGACCCTACCATCTGTTTCCTGTCTCACCTCATTATTTATTTATCCATAAACATAGCTGGTTACTTTTCTGGGAGATTAGAGGGGCCTGCTGGAAGCCCTGCAGTCTAGGTGGGCTGTGTTAATTTATCCATGTCATCTGTCTCAGGTCTCCCTCACATTTGTGAGTATTTTTTCCTTTGAAACCTCTTCTTTCTCAATAGATAACACTTATCCATGTGTCTGCTCACATAGTTTTCTAGCGTTGTTTCTACTGACTTCCCTGGTGAAGACACCAGGATTATGAGTCTTAGTTCCTGAAACTCTCTTCAAAACTCAGCACTGTGTGCCATTTTCTGGCATTTGTGTAGCTCTAGCAAGAGGGCACAGACCACTTCTAAGTTTCCTGGTTTCCCTGGTGCTTCTGCTGAGCACTGGCTGATCCTCGCAGTTATCCCTTCTCCAGGGGTGAGGCATTCACATAATTCAAGGTCATGCCTTGTTGGTTAGATGGGAGGGCAGGGAGGAAGGGGGCTGAAGGAAATGCTTCACTCATCAATGTCCTGCAGCAGAGCCTGAAGCCCTAAACCCTGGGAAGGGGAGCTGGCTGCAGGCGGTCGATAGTGCAGGAGGGGAAGTTGTGTGGTGAGAGTCCCAACAGCTCCCACTCAGGGTCTGTCCTGCACATCCTGCTTGTCTGGGAGCTTGCAGTTTTTACCTTGTTAAGTAAAGTTTTTGTGAAACAAAGTATTGAAAAAAGCTTCTTAATCTGGGGTTCCTTTCCTCTTTAGGGAACCACACACAAACCGTGTGCCGCTGGTTAGGTCTTGCTCTCTCAGGGAGAGCATTTTAATGTGTGATCTGTGGGAGCTTGGGGAATGCCTGCTGGCTCCTGCTGCTGTAGGCATTTCCTACTGCCAGGATGCGTTAATCTGGCACCTCTGTGGGGTCTTATGCACTGGCCATGTCACTTGTTAAGCTTCTTAAAACTTAAGTGCTCTTACTGTCACTCTGCTGTTTTAGTGCTCTTACTGTCACTCTGCTGTAATAGAGATGCAGCACCCTGGCAGCTTCCACCTAGCAGCAAGGTACAGAATTGGAATTGTGCTACAAAGTAAGAGAAATACCCTCTGAGATGGAAAAAGAGACTTACATGGGTGGTCAGTGTAAGGAGCATAATCATGTTTAATTAACCACACAGTGATCAGCATCCCTGTAGCTGCTGACAGGCTACAGATCTGTAAGAGCCACTTAGCCTGCTCATGTGACCCTGCTGCTCAGGTCAGGAAGTAGGCTGGTATTTATCTGTGACATTTAGAGTCCAAAATGTACCCAAATGAAGGCATTAGCAAGTACCCCGGTGTGACAGTGTATCAGCATACACTGATATATTTTATTACATACTACATCAGGGTTCTACAGGGTGTGGTACTGATGTACAGAGTTTAGGCAGGAAGTCCTTTGGAAAAGCTCTGGCAATAAGACCATGCTGCTCTAACAGGCTCTCAGCCACATTTGCCATTTTCCTTTGCTCCCCAGTTATAGCAGAAGCAGTGGAAAAATGGAAGATGGAGAGAGAAGCACGACTCGCAAGAGGTGAGGAGGAGGAGGAAGAAAACATCTATGCTGTCCACGAGGAAGAGGTAGGGGATGGCTCAGGTGATGTGACTTTTCATGTGCCTTGGATGCAGTGTTACTCTGCCAAAGACCTGTGTGCTGCTGTCCTGCCCCTCTCTCCACCTGACCCGCTACACAGTTGTCCCTGTTCAGTAAGAATCAGTAGTAGGGGAGTGCACTTGGCTCAGGTTTAGGGAGTGCTGGAGGCTGGGACGTCCTTTCAGTGGAGTGAGAAACGCTGTCTTCTTGCTTAGCTGGCTCCTCTTCTGTTCACAGCTTTGCTGTGGCAGCCACAGCTATGGAAGGGGAGGAAATACAGCTTTACATTCGTGCCCATGCCACAGCAGAGCAAAGGCCATGTTAGAAATGGAAGCAGTAGTGCTGCAAATGCCAAGGAGCACGATCTGCATGTGATCCTTTGTCATGTTCCTTTGGTGCTGGGACCCCTTCACCTATTCCCATGCTCAGGTTCCTTCTGGCAAAGCAAGTGAAAATTGTATTTTTTTATGATCTCTATATTAAAAAATGTGATTGATGTGATTTTTTCACTGTTTAGTCTGATGAGGAAGGTGGCAAGGAGAGAGAAGGTGAAGACGGCCAACAGAAATTTATTGCACATGTTCCAGTGCCAACTCAACAGGAGGTAAGACATAACAGCACTCAGCTGCAGAGATCCACACTGGCTTTTGCACGACACGTCTTAATTTACATCAGGTCATCAGTAAAAGTGCCCTAAATTTGTTATTTCTGTGACTTGATTCTGCAGCTGTTTCATCCTCTTGCAAATGCCGTAACCCTTTTCACCTGAGAATTTCCAAAACCTTCTTAAGTGTTCCATAAATTGTGCAGTGTTGTGGTGCTATGATCAATAACTAGGATTGCCTACTACATCTGGACTGTGCCTTTTTTCTGATGGTCTGACTTATTTTGTAATTTAATGGGATGATTTTTGAATTGCAGGGTTTGCTCTCATCAGTTTTCTAAAATAATTTTGGTGGCACGACCTTGAACTGACTGTAATATTTTGAAATTGCTCTAGGGTGTGTATTACCTGAACAGTAACAGGTTGGTTGAAGAATAATTCAGGCAAAAATGTTCTGGAGTTACATAGCTGATTCTCTTTCTTAGTGACAAATCACTCCATACCTGCTGCCTACAGGATTATGCCTCCTAGATGCTAAATTACTAAAAACTAAGGTTCAGAACACTCATTGTGAGAGATGCTGTGTGCAGTTTGGACAAATACAAAACATTACTGACTGAAAACAGGTCTTGCAGGTTGTTGTTTGTAGATCTTTGAGGTATGTGCTTCGTAAAGAACCACGTTGGCACTTCTGGCAAAATGCAGGGCAGAGGTTCCTGGCTGTGGCTGATATGAAGGGCACACTCACTCACTGTGATTGCAGAGAAGGGCACACTCACTCACTGTGATTGCAGAGAAGGGCACACTCACTCACTGTGATTGCAGAGCTGTGGGCTCTGTGGCATAGCCCCACGTGTTCTGCATTTCCTAAAGCTCTATCTGAGAGAATTGTTTGGAGCAAAACCCAAGTGGCTGAACTGAGATCAAAATGTAATGGTAGCTAACACCCTGAGTAACAAGGGTGGGCGTAGAGATCAGAGAGGAGGCATCTGTTTTACTGCCTCTTTTGACTCCCAAGAGCTTCTGCTGAGTATTGAAGAAGATTCTCCTGACTCATCTTAGTTCCACTGCTTTTACACCAGTTATCAGCCCCAACTTTCACAGGCTCTTTCCTGTGGTTTTCTCCTTCCTGTGTTTTTCTGTAGCTGAGCATCTGAGGTTTCGGCATCTCAATTGAGCTGAATCCATCCTATTTTTATCTCTGCAGATTGAGGAAGCTCTTGTACGAAGAAAGAAGATGGAGCTGCTCCAGAAGTATGCCAGTGAAACCCTCCTGGCACAGAGCGAGGAGGCAAAGACACTTCTAGGATTGTAACACTGCACCAGCATGGCCTGGTTTGTGTGTAATCCCTCTGAAAGCAACAGGTTCCTAAGTTCTGGTAGCAGTGGGGTTTAGCTCTGAAAGTCCCTTTGGATGTGGAGTAAAGGGCTGGAATTACAGTGTGGTGTGCAGAAGGAGAACCCTCATTCTGGTTTCTCCACTAGGATGACTTGCACTCACTCCAGGGCTGGAAAAGGTCAAACCTCAGTGAACTTGTCTCTGCACTCAACAACTGTCTTCAGTGCTTTCAGTGTGGGAAAGGGTCTGTGCAGTGGGGCCTCTTACAGATAGAACCACACCCAGTGATCTCCTAAATGCTGAAGGAAAATCCATAGTGTTCCTGCCATCCTGTCTGCTCTGTCCTGACTGTAAGTGTGCACATCTTCTCAGGCTGGGTTTTGTTGAGCTGAGAAGGAACTTACACTATTACACCTGCTTAGTTTACCAGAATAACCTGGAACCTGTCTAGAGGTACCTCGAAGGCAGATCTTATGAGTGACTTTGGAGGAGATTTGGTTCTTTCTAAAACACATGCAATGTCTAAAACCTATTACCCTTTTTGTGGTTTGTAACTGTGCCTGGAGAAATTGCTTAAATGCTGGATATTCCAGCAGCTACTGTAAAAAACTTTGCAATACCTTGTTCAAGTATTTTTAGTAAAACTTATTTACAACCTGATGTCTTGTTTTATTCTAGCTCAAAGGATTGTGGTGATTCCCTAATGGTAGCCAAAGACTGGGATCATAGACAGCCATCCCTGTAGGGATTTGAAGCTCTGCATCCCTTACTGCTCTTGGCTCGTGTATCCTGGGACAAGGGGCAAGGCAGAGCCTGTTCAGAGTCTTATGGGTGACTGACATTGTTGTACAGGTCTGAATGAATGGCATTTGAAATTGGACATCTGCAGCCATGGAGTATTCCTGTCCCAAGGAATAGAGTATTTAACAGCCACGTCTGGGACTGTTCAGCGTTTCTGGATGCTGTCAGTATTTCTCTGTTACAATCTATTGTGAATCATCCACTCCAGAACAACCAAAGCTCTAAGTTATAGAGACAAGCTTTGTGTTACTTGATGCAAGTGATCAAACATAAAAAAAAAAGAATTGAAAAAGTGGAAAGCATAGCTGCCAACTTAAAACCTTAAAAAAAAACCCAGAATAAACCAAAAGCTTGATTATTGGTAGCAAGCAGACAACTGACACCACAAACACATTCTTCTCTCTTCCTGTCAGCAGTGCGGCTTTCTCTGCTTTGTAATAAAGCAGCAAACAATGGGTTTATGGCTTGTAATAATTCATTGTAGATTTGCTAAACTCTGTGATGGAGACAACCAAACTAGATTTAAGGGGGAAAAACCAGCTAGTTTTTATGGCCTGATACAGTCTGAGGGCTTGGTAATACCAATGGTAGATCCCTTCTGTCACTATAGGAATCTGTAAGATAAAAGAAGACAGAAGGGTAAAGGCAGATCAGGGACAGAGCGATGGTAACAGAAATACAAAAGAAGAATGAATGGAAAGAATGAGAAAAAATCAACAGGATTGTAATTACATTCATGTTCAAAGGAGTATGACCAACATCATCATGTAAAAGGGAAGTTTATAAGACAGGGGCTGATCTCTGCCAGCCAACGCAGAAATGGAGTAAATGCACAAAAACGCAGTGTGTAACTGTGCGAGGCAAACTGGCTGCTGCCTGGCCCTGCTGTGCCAGATCCTCTCCCTGTAGCTCTGAGTGTGAAGCATTTTTGAGCTGAGTGCTCTTGGCTGCGTCAGAGGGAACAAACTGCAGAGTAATTATTTGCCACAGTGGCCTATAGCAAAATGCCTGTGTCCCGCCAGGCTGTGGGATTGCTGGTGCAGTCAGGCTGGGGAAGCTGCTGTGGCCACAGCCAGGAAACATGCTGTTTGTCCTGGAGAATGGAGCAGTGGGCAGGCTCTGCCTTCGCTCTGAGTTTGCAGCTGTGCTTGGAGATGTGTGTGGTGTCAGGCTTATGGCTCATACCACCTCTGGAATGCCTCGGCCCTAAACACATCCAGGTTATAGAACAAGTACTTTATCTATTCTTACATGTAGCTTGTTCTGTCTGCTTCAGAGTTCTGCCCTGGGCATGATCCTGGCTTGAGCACCAAGGGGATAAACTCTCTGATTGTTGTGTCTGCTGCATCGATTTGGGCCTGCTTTTGTCTCTTAGAAATGCATTTGTGTGTTTCACTGAATGCCAGCCACGTCAGTGGTGCAGATCGAAGGCCACCTTCCTTGTTCTGTGCCCTGGTGAGCGCAGTGCCATCGCTGAAGGATCAGTTTCTCCCCGAAGTCAGAGGCGTGGTGAGGAATATTTGCTGGCAGCACTAGGAAATAAGTGGATTTACCTAATCTGCATTAGCAGATGAGCAAGATAAGAGATGGCTTTGCAGAGTATCCATTAACTAATGACATTTTGTGCTGCTTGTCTCACTTTCAAGTCTAGCTGCAGGGGACTGCCTTTGCAGTGAAGAGCCGAGGGACTGTGGTGTTTCTGCGTGATAGGCTTTTTCCCAAAAAATGAATCGCAGAATGGGTCAGGCTGGAAGGGACCACTGTGCGGCATCTGGTGCCACCTCCCTGCTCCAGCAGGGCCGTCCCAGGGCCCACGGCACAGGATTTGTCCAGACAGTTCTGGAATATCTCCAGCGAGGAGAGTCCCCACCCTCTCTGGACAATGTGTTCCAGTGCTCAGTCACTGCACAGGGACGAAGTTCTTCCTCGTGTTCAGGTGGAACTTCCTGGGTATCAGTTCCTGCTTGTTCCTCTTGTCCAAGTGGCTGGCAGCTCCGAGCAGAGCCTGGTCCATCCTCTTGGCACCCCTCCCACTGAGGTCCCCTCTCAGGGTGGACATGCCCAGCTCCCTCAGCCTTTCCTCGTCAGAGAGATGCTCCAGTCCCTTCATCCAGAACCGGAGAGAATGTTTCTTCCGGTTTGCTATCAAATTAAAAACCAGTTATCTCCTCGGTCGGACTGTTGTGCTGCTCCGCGCACTGCTGCTGCCGCCGCGGTGCCAGCCGCGGTGCGCCGGAGGGGCCGAGGCGGCGGAGCGGGGCTGGCGTGGGGCACGCAGGGCGCGGAGCCCTCGCCGGGCTCGGAGGAGCTCCGGGGGCGCGGAGCCGCGGGCC
>VZTI01005589.1:64929-92787 GCA_013397865.1 Struthidea cinerea | reverse complement strand
GAGCGGAGCGGGCACAGCGCGGTGAGCGGGGCCGGGGCCCGGGGCGGGCGGGCCGGGGCGCAGCGAAAGCGAAACGGGCGCGGGGCGCGGCGGAGCGCGGCCGGGCCACCCGCCGGGGCAGGGGATGCCCGGGGGGATCCTCGCTGGGCCGGGACGCCGGGAAGGGGTTCCCGGGCACTGCCGGCCAGAACTCCTGTCCTGGGGCTGCGTGTGCTCCTGGTCTTCCAGAGGGAACGAGGGAAACTCGTTCCGACCGCTGCCGGTCCCCTTGGTTGTGCAGCGCGGCAGAGCACTCCTGTCACCAACAGTTTCTTTAGGGTCAAGAGGGAAAAAGAGCTGTTGACTTCATTATCTCCCTGCTGGATATATGTTCAGTTCCTTCCTTAGTGCTTTTTTCCCCCCGTAATACTTTCTTTTTCTTTCTGCCGGTGTTACTCAGTGTAAAATTCTCATTTGTAATCTGTTATTTACATGTCGCAAAATTAACGTAAAGAATCGCATCTGCTACAAAATTATTCCAATCCCACTATAGTTTCAGCAATTTCATGTACCAGTTCACAAAGCCTGGGAAGACTGCTGTCCGTGTATTAGCAAGCCTTTAGCAGCATCTCTGCAGCAGCTGGGTTATTTCTGCCATAGCGTTCCTGAAACGGGTGCGGGCTGCGTGGGGACAAGGGCTTCAGGGGTTTTGTTCTTTAAAATAAAAGGGTGATGATTCTACAGAGGAGAGAGGAGAGCGCTTCAGGGGGAGTCCTTGCATGTAAAGCTGAACAAAAACCCCAGCCTAATTTAAATGAATGGCAATGCAATATGTTTACAGTGTTGGCATTATTAAATCGGGCTGTGTAGGGGAGCGGATTTTCGTTTGAGTGCCGTGGGTTCAGAAGCGGCAGCAGCGAGAGGCAGCGTGTCAGGGTGTGCCGGCAGCCGCATCACCACTCCCTGCGGTGCCGGTGGCAGTGCCTGTCCCGGTGCCGTCCCCGCTGCAGGGTGGATATTTGATGTGGAACAAAGTGCTGCTGAAGTGGGCAAAGTGCCCTTCTCCTGCACAGGAGACGCGGTGGCTGTGGGAGCGTGCCTGAGACAGCTCCGGTAGCAAAGGCTGTCCCGCCTGCCACGGCTGGAGTCCTCTCTGTGCCTGTTCCCTCCATCACACCCTAAACCCCTTCCTTTTCATCACTGACAGAGGGGATCGTGAGTCCCAAGGTTCCTGGTTTTCTGTTTTAGGCTCGGGAGAGAAATGAACTTCAGATGATGGATTTTGTTCCGTCCTTTTCCAGCCTGATCCAGTAACAGTTTCATTGCTCAACAGTCCTCTCTCTGTCTCTGCTCCTTGGCCTTGTCACCCTGCTCATCTTTCTTCACGCTCCTTTCTGGGGCTCACCGAGTCCAGCTCCTCAGGGCCTCAAAGGCAGGCAAGGAGATGTATTTTAGTAACTCGAGCAGCACCTTTGTTTAAGGAGGCGCTGGCTTTCCCAATTAGTCTGCCCTGTGTAAAACTAGGACTGAAGCCATGTGTAGGAGCACAGCAGTCACCTGGCTGTAATCAAACCTCTTGTGGAACAGAACAGTTTTACTACATAAACACCTCGAAAGGGAGGAACCAAGTACAATACTTGTGTCCAAGACCTGCCTACTGCTGAAAAATTTACTTTTGTATATTTTGTTAGTATTCCGTGGGGGTCAAGCCAATCTGAAGCGAGACTCATTGGCACAGCAGCATGCATTTTGTACCTCTTGGGATCAGTCTAACTTAATTTTTTCCTGTCATTTGAAATGTTCTGGTACTATTTGTAGGGCAAAGTAGCTGTATGCATGAGTCAGAGGGAGCTGTGGCGCTCCTTGTGTCAATGTGCACATTTGGAATGTGCAGCATTAAATATCCCTTGCTCTCACAGAGGTGTCTGTGCTCAGGGGGCCATAGCTGCTGGAAGCTCTATCGAACGTGTGTAAGTACAGGCATAGCTAACGTACCCTTTGATTTCATCCCTCCTTACAGCTCAGCGTGCTGCCATCCTTTGGATTTCTCTTTGACATTGACGGGGTGCTGGTCCGAGGGAGGACCCCCATTCCTGCTGCCAGAACAGCCTTTCGAAAGCTGGTGAATCCTCAGGGACAGTTCCTGGTGCCCGTGGTCTTCGTCACCAACGCGGGGAACTGCCTGCGCCAGGAGAAAGCTGACCAGTTGTCTCACCTGCTGGGAGTTCCAGTGAGTCCCTTAAATCCTGTTTATTTCATTATCATGTTGAATGTGTCAGATGTATTACCTTCCATTAAGTGCTGCTCAGTTAAACAGGTCTGCTTGCCCCTTAAGCCCCCTGACATGCTTTGCTGGAGGCATTGGAAAGTAAAAATTGCTGCCCAAAGCTAATGGCTTTTCCACTGGTAAAGGTACTGATTTTTCCAATAGTAAAGCTAAAGGTGTTTCTTTGCACAGGTGGTGAGTAGTGATTCACAGGAGCATCTTTCCAGGATAATAATCTTACTGGTTAATACCTGTCCTGTTGGAGGGGTGGGGATATGTGAGCTAAAAGAAGGTGATAATCTGGTGCAATTAAATCAGTGCTGCGCTTCAGCAAAGGGCCCAAGATTGGAACCTTGGGGCAGTTCTGATTCTCCTTCCCTGTTTGTTTCCAAACTGATTTGGTGATTTTATAAAACTAAGAGAGAAAGTCTTGTTCATGTTGGATAGAGATGGAAGCTGAAAGGAGTATGATGTACAATTTGTCGGTAAGGTATTTTTTTCTGGCATATTATCAATACATCAATTGTGAAAGGAGAAAATGCTGATTGTTTCGTAATTCCTGGAATCTGTTCATTGAATCTATGTATAAACAACTTCTCTGAAGAACAACAGACTCCTTTTGCTTTTAAATCCCAAACAGATTTCACAAGATCAAGTGATGATGTCACACAGTCCTCTGCGGATGTTCAAGCGTTACCATGAAAAATGTGTTCTGGTATCTGGACAAGGACCACTTCTTGATATTGCTCAAGAGTATCTTTTAAAAAAAAAAATTAAAAACCAACAACTTTCTGTCAAAGTGTTTTCCTAAATCAGGTTCAGGGGATCCTATGGATCAAGTGAAAACCAAATATTTCAATCCTACAAATGCAGTAATAAATAGTAATGATAGTTCCTAGTATGGTGTCAGATTTATGTTTTGAATGTGGTTTTATACTAGGTGCCCAAAGAACTTGAATTATATTGATGTCATGGTGGTATCAAAGTTTCAAACTGTAACTTAACAACCTTAACTTCTGCATGAGCTTTGCTCATGCTGCCATTAAGGCCCTTCTGCACTTCTTCCTTTAGTGGGATTTTCATTAAAGTTGGTGTAAATCATAAGCTGTAAAAAAATGTATGTGCAACTTGTAAGCATAAGCTCTATTTGAAGTACAAAACTGAGAAAAAGGTATTGAAGGACCATTCCAGTTAATGGCCAAAATTCATTAGGCTTGGCTAAGAGAGAAGTAGATGAGAAGACTGAAAACAAAACAGAAGAACCTTGGTCTCTCATTAATCAGCACTGGGATGATCACCTTTTTGTCTCACAGAAGGAAAAGTCTGTCTTTGATGTTGCTTTCATTCCTGAATAATTTGTAAGTGGAATACATTCAGCTGGTTAAAATGGAATTAGCAGTTTGAGAACCTTTTCCTGTGAGCAGCTGTGTGTCCTTAGCTGGTGTGTGCCAGCCTGGGTTTCTGCCAGCCCATCACCATTGACACCCTGCGGGAGAAACGCCCTCTGCTCGATGCAGTTGACCATGACCGGAGGCCCAGCATCCTGGTGGGTGTAGATTTTTGTTTTAAACCTCTCTGTTTGCTCATTGCATGGCATCCTATAACAGGGGTCAATATTTAACTACCAAGCTCGTGCTGCTGTTCTTACATCGTGTTTTGCCTTTGCTTTTCTGCTTCCTTATTTGTTTTGTCACGGCATTCTCAAGAACAACTCTTTTCTCTCAGTAATTCTTAAACCCAGCCTTTGGTTTTGTAACTATTGTTGTGGGAAAACTTGCAATCTAATACAGATACCTAATGCAAAATCTGTCTTGGAAAGCTGATTAGCTTCCTCAGAAAGTGTGGCAGATAACACAGGCCTTTCCCTGCAGCGTGGGATTGTGTTGGTGTTGTTTCTAAGCCGTGAGGTTGCTTTGATTGTACATGCAGGCTTTGAAGATAGATAATTTTCCCTCAAAGGACTCCCTTTGTTGTTTGTAGCGCTGTTTAAATGTTAACAGCAGGTACAGTGGTTGCAGCTGAGAATTTAAAGCAGAAGTGAACAGCTGTGGGCACTGTCCATGCTCAGGGCCAGCCCGCAGAGCGGACTTTCCTCACCTGTGACCAGGACATTCTCTGTGGCTCACAGAATCCATGACTCAGGTCTGTCACCTCTTGCTGGGCTTCTCACCCGTGTGGGTGGGCAAGCTCAAGACCCTGTCAAAGTGTTTGTCACCACAGAGAGTAACTGATGAAGTGCAAGCTCTTAATTGTTTACAAACGTGTTACACCTTACACGGTGCATTCTTCTTCATTAGCAGTGTCAGAGAAACCCATCTCAAAAACTGCTTTTCAAACGTCTCGGTGCTACTGGAGGCCTCCTGCTCCTGTGGAAGAATAAACATCCATACTTTTCTGCACAAGTAATTTAAACAGCTGGAGCTCTGAGGCTTGCCAGAGGCAGCTCGGGAGGAGCAGGAGGCTCGTGCAGGACCAGCACAGTCGCTGTCTGCTGTCCCTGTGCCAGAGCTGTCACTTCAGAATGGAAACTCAAGTTTCTGAGTGAACTGACGTCAGGTGTATACCCCTAGAGAGAGGGCATTTCCTGTCCGAGCTGCAGGAGGCAGCTGTGGGAGCTGTGCTTGAATTTATTCTGTTAAAAATAGAAGTAGATGTTCAATCTTGTAGAAAACTTTCACTTTTTTCTTATTGCAGTCCCCCTCTGCTGTGGAGCTTCCCAAGATTGAGGGTCAGTTATCTTTATTTAACTTGCAACTTTCCGTTAATAAATGAAATGTATTTGTTTTATTTTATTTTATAATCAGAAATTATTTCCAGATTGTTGGGCACTTCAGAAATTTGTCTGAGACAATCCTAAAATTTCCTTGTTAATGACACCTGTCATTAATTTGAAAGCATCATGTGTTGTAAAGCTGGTTTTTAATGTGTGCAGTTTTCAGCCAGGTGTTTTTGAAGCTTCAAGGGCACAGGAGGTCTCCTTTCCTTTTCATCTGCCTTTAACAGGCTATTGTTGCCCTCTTCTCATAAATGAGGAATGAACTCACGTTCATTATGCAGAAATAATTGGTCTTGTTCTTACAAGCACTCAGGATGGAGCTGTAGTATGAGAAGGGTCTTATTTGCACTCTCACCTCATCTGAACTACAAGAAAGTAGAAACTGGACTTCAGGATTTAAAAAAATCCATGTCAGATTATTGCTGGGGACCAAAGCAATTTTTAAAAACAACATTCAAATTTTGTTCTGAGATGAACAAATCAACATCTCTGGCGGAGTATTTAAATACTGTGTGTAAACAGAGAATCCACAAGTTGTGGAAGACTTAGAAATACAACTGGAAATTAATATTGTAACTTCTGGAGAAACTTGGCCAGTAAAACAAAATTCCTAAACCCGTAGATTTTGCAGTGGGGTCTTGTTACTTCTGAGGTTTTCTATGAATGGATGGGCATGTGATGTCCGAAAACCCTAAATTAAAGTTAGTGTGGCTATTTGATCAGTTCCTGGTTATATTAAATCACTTGTTCAGTCTCTTTAGGCCGAGTTTTAGACCAAGTGTCGGAGGTTCAGTGCTCTGCTGACAATTCCATGACTGTTCTGTACTTGTGGTTCTCACAGCCGTGGTGCTGTTTGGGGAGCCAGTCAGATGGGAGACCAGCCTGCAGCTGATAATAGATGTTCTGCTGACGAGTGGCTACCCTGGAAATCCCTACGAGCAGGAAAACTACCCTCACATTCCCGTGCTTGCCTGCAACATGGACCTGATGTGGGTGGCTGAGGCACAGTCCCCGAGGTGAGTGCTTTGTAGCATTCGTATAACTGGGAGGTATCTGGGGCTTCTGACACTTTCTGTGCCTCAATTAATGCCTCCCTGGATGGGGGAGAGTTTGAGCGTCTTTGCCAGGAATTCAGGAGACGAACGGGAACCTCAGCAGTCTCTGCTTTCAGATTGTTGTTTATTAAGTTTTATCAGAGAAAAGGAGTCACTAGCGTGACCCAGGCACAGCACAGAGCAGAGAATGCAGGAGAAAGCTGAATTATCAAGATTAGACAGTCTTTTTAAAGGTAAATCATCCAATAAAAACATAAAACACTTTTCCACCCATGTTCCATAACTCACTTTGTCACTCCCACAGGAACTGCGGAACTTTTTATCCAATCACCTTAAACTACTTCTGCTGCAGAATGTGGAGTACTAGAAAAAAATAACAAAAGGCCTGGAGAACAACAACAATCCTCCATTTTGAAGTTTTTTACTTTTTATCTATTTACTATATTAACAAATTTTCACTTTGTGACAATCTTACATAACATTCTATCACCTAGTTCACACCAGTGTAGATTCTAACTCTTCCCAAAGGGTAGGTCACTTTCTCTATAGGCGAAAGTCAAAAACAGTGTTGTCCAAGAGACTAAAATCCTTCAAAACAGGCAGAGAAATATTCTCTGCATTCTGGATTCCAACAGGCTTCCTCATTTTTCCAGTAGGATTCAGAGTCAACACTTGAATACAAAACATTACATTACTGCATCCAGGCAATCAGTTACTCACGAGAAAAGCTGCTTTTAAGCTCTAAACCCTTTTGTTTCCTCACTCCCAGGACAGTGGGGAAAGAGAGCTTTTTTTCCTGAGGGCCTCAGAGCCTCGGTTCAAAGGCAAAAATGAAAAAAATTATCAAGGCTGTTGTTTCATTTCATTAGGTCCCCTTTGGTATTTCTCCTTTCCTGGTAGGGCAGAGGGCTGGCCCTGCTGGCTGCAAGCAGTGAGTGGTTTTGAGCTGAGGACAATGCAGTGAGCTCTTTAAGGAACAGAAGAAAAAACAAGTAGAACACGCAGAACAAGGTGGCAGGACCTCTCAGAGTGGTTTTGTTTGATTTTGCTTTCAACAGAAGGTGCTTCTTTAATAGGTTTGTGTCCCCTCCCTTCCCCTCAGTCTGTCATTTGAAGATGTGCCGAAACAGAAACTTGTTACTGTGACTCGATTGCTGCCTCAGCCCTGGGTCAAAGGTCTGCTCAGATACCTGTCTCTGGAAGCAAAGGCTGTCTCTAATTAGCACGTGTGAAAAGATACGTGTGTGATAGTTCCAGGCTGCAGCAAGGCAGCCAGGATATCTCCAGTGAGCAGTTTTAAAATTAGATAAAATTAAATAAAAATTTAGATAAATTGGAATAAAATTAGATAAAAAGAAGTATTAAAATTTAAAATTAGAGAAAAAGAAAAATTAGAAAATGTTGTGCCACCCCAGTAACGTGGGTTTATGGTGGTGTTTTTTGCTCAGCTAATCAGCACTTAATTTTCAGTGAACACGCTGCAGAAGCGTTGCATGCCAAGGGCATTTCGATAGTTGCAGGACAGGAGTCATCCCTAAAAAAAAAGTTGAAATAAAAAAAAAAGCCTTGTTTGACGCTTTTAAACCGTGCTTAATGTGATTTGCTGTGGTGTTACATCTGTGTAGGTTCGGGCACGGGACCTTCATGGTTTGTTTGGAAAACATTTACAAGAAGATCACTGGCAGAGAGCTGAAGTACGAGGCGTTGATGGGCAAACCCAGCAGGCTGACGTACCAGTATGCAGAGCACCTGATCCGGGCGCAGGCCCTGCAGAGGAGCTGNAGACCCTCTGTGCTGTGGGGTCAGGTGTGCTCAGCCCCACAGGTACAGCAGGAAATCCCAGACCCTCTGTGCTGTGGGGTCAGGTGTGCTCAGCCCCACAGGTACAGCAGGAAATCCCAGACCCTCTGTGCTGTGGGGTCAGGTGTGCTCAGCCCCACAGGTACAGCAGGAAATCCCAGACCCTCTGTGCTGTGGGGTCAGGTGTGCTCAGCCCCACAGGTACAGCAGGAAATCCCAGACCCTCTGTGCTGTGGGGTCAGGTGTGCTCAGCCCCACAGGTACAGCAGGAAATCCCAGACCCTCTGTGCTGTGGGGTCAGGTGTGCTCAGCCCCACAGGTACAGCAGGAAATCCCAGACCCTCTGTGCTGTGGGGTCAGGTGTGCTCAGCCCCACAGGTACAGCAGGAAATCCCAGACCCTCTGTGCTGTGGGGTCAGGTGTGCTCAGCCCCACAGGTACAGCAGGAAATCCCAGACCCTCTGTGCTGTGGGGTCAGGTGTGCTCAGCCCCACAGGTGCAGCAGGAAATTACTCACAGTGTAAATGCCAGCCAAGGAAAACACACAACTCTTACCAGCTTCCTTCTCCTGCCACCTAACTTTCTTGGTGCTATGGTGTATTTTTTATCACGTTTCTAATCTTAAAAATTAATAATGCTTTGCTCTTTTTATGTGTAATTTCTATAGGAGCACAAAAGGTGTTTTATACACAACTAAGATTCCTCCTGATTTTTTATTTCTTTATTTCTGTGATGGGCTGTGTAAATCTAACAAAAGGGGTTTGCATGGGTGTTTATTTTATTAGCTTTAGTGGTGTAACGCCAACTGGCTTGGAGTAAAGGACAGCTAGAGAGTGTAGAGCTAGGCTTTATCTCTGAGGTCATTTAGGTTGGTCATATGCCACATCACAGAATCCTTTTCAGAGGAGATAAAGCTGTATTGTACTAAAGACTCTTCCAGAATCTCCAAGATGCTTGGAAATATAATAGGCTCATTCATAGGCAGCTCATACCTTGATTTTCTCTCCCCTCGCCCCAATCTGCAGTATGGGGAGTGATTCATTTTTATCGTGCCATGCTTCATGAAAGTGGCACAATAAAGTAGCCGTGGGGTTGGATTTCTCCCCGTCTGCCTGATTCCACATAAAGCTGTGTGAAGCGCTGAGTAAACTGTGAAATGGAAACTGTAAAAGTCTCTTTTGACCGCTGAAGCTGCAGAGCTGACCGAGCTTTGCCCTTTGCAGGGACAACCTCATGACGGACGTCTACGGTGCTAACCTGTACAACCGCTACCTGGAGGAGAACTCCGGGAAGGGCTCCAAGCCCCGCATCCAGGCCAAGCTTTCTGGTGGCAGATGCCCTGCCACGCTCTCCCAGGACGATGAGATGGGCCTCAGCTGGGAGAACGAGTTGGCTTCTGCAGCTGCTGCCCACTGCAGGTCTGTCCTGGTTTGTACTGGGGTGTACAACCCCCACAGCGAGGTGCCCCTGGACACCAGGGACAGCGTAACTGAGGCCGTGTTCCACGGCCACAGGGATTTTAGGTTCGACCCTGGTTTAGTGGAACCAGATCATGTTGTGCCCGATGTGGATGCTGCTGTAGACCTGGTCTTCCAGCTGGAGAACTTTGCACCTAATTGAGGTGATGTGATTTCCTAAGGACCACTCAGTGCTGTGCTTTTCTTCCCCAAAAGACACTGTGCTTTACAAGAGTGCCACAAACGTCCGCCTTCTAAATTTTTTTAACCTCTAAATGAATGCAATCTTCTATTAAGTATGCTTATTAGTAGTACATGTAGGTACCTTAGCGTGTTCAAGTGTATTAAATATCAATAATGCTTTCTATAGTGCTTCTAAATATGTAATTTCTGGCTTGAGTTGCCCTTTATTGTCTTCCTCCTTGTTATGCTAGGTATTCTAATAGCAATATTTCATGGCAGCCTATTCACGTGCTGGTACTTCAATCCCTCCATGACAGTACCTTCCTTGGTTTGCTGGAGCATTTAGCTTTTAGGTGTTGGGCATCTTGAGGATTTCAGGTTGCGGTGCTGGGGTCCCTCAGTCCGTTCCAGATGGGCTGGTACAGAGCACAACACGTATTAGTGCTTGGCATTTTGCAAGTACTGCATGCTCTCTTCAACCAGAGTGGAGTTCAGTCTGTTCCACTTGGGACTTGCTCTCGTGTAACCTGCTGCTGCTGCTGCCTTTCTCTGTGTCTGTTTTCCCATGTCCCTGGAGTTTTACTGCTCCTCTCTGCTGTGACGTGTGGAGCCTTAACAGAAGTGCCCCTGTGGGGTGGGCAAGGCTGACTTGTTCCCACCCTGTTGGAACTCCAACCACGCTGAGCACAGGCCTGGAAGGAGAGCAGCAGACCGGGGTGCCCTCTGTGGTCTTTGCTCTTTGCCTGTCTATCTGCACCTTTTTTTTTTCTTTTTTTAGGGATTTAGAACCTCAGAAAGCTTTAGCAATTTTGTTTCAGGTGTTTCTGTGAGTTGGACTTTACCACTGAATGAATCAGTGACTACTGCTCGGCCAAAAAGTGCCTCCTAATTTACTTGAAGCCTCATACCACTGTGGTAGTTAACTGGCCTTTAGTGTAATATATTTCATCTTATGTCGATGTTATGTGTTGTTTGGTTCACAGATTTTATAGCTGTTCATTTGAAAAAAAAAAAAAAAGTAATTTATTTTATGTTATTTTTGTAAAATACTTCTAAAGTTTTCATCCCAAAGATGTCTTTGAAAATTTTTCTGTGTTAATTTGTTGTAACACAGTATATGTTGTACTTGTGACATAAGCTTGGAAAACATAACCCAGTTAATTCTTTTAAAACCAAAGTCAACTTACACACAAAGATCAATTCACATTAGGGGCTAGGCAGGTTTTTAGGGTTGGGTTTTTTTAGGTTTTTTTTTTTCAAATTAGAAATTGTACAAACAGAAGCTGGGCATTCATTTCTCCCAGGTTCCTGCAGGGCTGGCTGAAAGCATTGACAGACGCGGTGGCACGGAGTGAAATGACCTCCTGGCCAAATCCTTCACTGCTCATGATCCCAACAGCAACCTCTGAGAGCTCACAGCTGCTGTGAGGTCAGATTTTGTTGTTGTGTTTCCTCTGTTTGCAAAGCACTGTAGTCCCCTCTCCACTGTCAGGACTGTTGATTCCTAAGTAGCTTTCAACGTGTCTCGCTGGATCCAGCGTAAGGACACTGCTCTAAACAGTTTATTTCCTGTTTCTTCACTGGAAAAGTATTTACAGCAGCACATTCTTGCCTTTTTATTGGTACAATAAACAGATATCTACCTATTTCTTTAGCACTTTCCTGTAGTATACCAAGTATTTGCACAGAATGCCAAATCTAAGTAAAGATTGTAATTTTGTAAGGCCAGGGTGATTCGAAGTCACGTTGTTTCAGTCCTAAGGCATGTTGCAGCCCTCTCTAACTTTACCAGAATCGGTGAAGCAAGGAATAAAATTGTTGGAAGTTGCTGAAGAACAGAAAATGTTCAGTCTGTTTCTCCTTTTTTTTTTTTTTTCTCTACAATATGCACGAACACTTCAAAAGGTTCATGAAGGAACTGTATATACACATCTTAAATTCCATCCCTCGTGGAAAAAGGTGTTTACAGGAAAGGAAGACAGTCCCTTTTTCTCTGTCACATCACTGGTAAAATGTAACACCATTGCCCCCGTGCAGTCCTCCAAGCCTCAGGGTATTCCAGCTTCTCCAGCTCCATGAACTGAACTCCAGCTTGTGAGTGGCAGTGTGGCCTCCGAAGACCCTCAAAAAGCCAAAATGCTGAAAACCAGCAGATGAAGGAATTAAAGGAAGGTAGAAATAGTGACCTGGATAACACTGCACACAGAAGGAGCTTGCCAGAAGAAGTGGAAATCTCTTTCTGTCAGTGTCAGGGGAAGAAGCTGGCACTACAGGAGTTTGTGTGAAACTCGGTGCCGTGCTTGTGTGCTCTGTAACCTGAAATGGGTACTGCCAGTTGTACGGTATCACAGCATCTCTCACACAGTCTGTATTAAAACCTTTTGTCTAGAGCAGGATGAATTCTTGGGTGATGAATATATCCTGTTTTGAACGTTGACAGAAACAGGCTGCACGTTTAAAGGCTCAGGGAAGAGTGTTTCTGTGGCCACCTTGCGAGTAAAACAAATGAGTGCATACTGAGAATAGCACAGGTGGGTTCACTTTGTGCACAGATTGGTTTACTCTGTCTCATTGAGACCACCTGGGACTCAGCTGGGCTTAATCAGAAGTTCTCCTCCTGGCATTGTGTTGGTCTCGTAAGCCAAGCTCAGAGTCCAGTACTGGACTCTAGGATTGTGCTAAACTTGCCTTACAGTTTAACACCCAGCAGGGCTTACTCAGGTTTATTTATTGACCTCTTCCTGAAGCAGAAGCAGCAGCTGTCATACAGGTGAGAATCTCAGAATCACATTTTCAATAGGACTTGGGATTGGTGTCTTGTTTTAGGAAGTGTCTCTGGGGAAATGCGTTCTGCTGGTTTAACAGCTAACTTCCTGCCCGCAGGTGTGGAGAAAAAATACTTAATGAACCTAAACTGTAAAAAATACAGGGTTTTTTGCAGGTACAAGCTACATAATGAAAGGTCAGCTCACCACAGCAAATGGAAAATGGTTGTAGTGTGTGTAGATCTCTGGTATCCAAACTATTCCTCATTCCTGGAGAATTCAAGGGAGAGCTCCCAGAAATGCGAAGTCACTTCTAAGTGTTGATCACATGCACTTTTAACAAGCCAGTAAACAGGAAAATTTGGTTTTTTTCCCCACACAGATTTAGAAACTCCAGTATAAACGTGCAGAACACGTGAGAAAAGCAAGGCCAGTCCCTCCCAAGAGCAGGTGGATGTTAATCACAGCACTTGCACCTCTTCCCCCTCCCACCGATTCTCGATTCTCTCCAGCACTGCACAGGGGTGCCAGGGCAGCTACAGCCACAAGGTCTCAGTGGCAAAGGATCTGGCATTAAAGAGAATTAACTGGCACACTCGGCTGCACCCAGCACTCCGAGCAGCCAGCTTTAGAGCCTGGCCACTGCACTGACAACTCCTCACGGCTCTTTTGGTACCTGAGGCTGTTACTGAAGGAGCAGACAATGCTGAACCAAGTCATTCAATGTTTGGCTCCTGCGGGTCACAAATACCCGTCTGCTGACGTGTGAGTTGAAGAGCCAAGCAAAAAGAAAGGGGTGTTGCTTTGTTTAATTTACAGCACCTCAACAAAACCCAGGATCTAAACGTTCCCTTGGGGAGGTACAGCTGTAACTACATTGTTTACACTTAATTGCAAGCACTGAAGAAGTTATTTCCACTTCTCCAACACTGAGCAGTTCAGTTTTCATTGTTAATCTCCCAGACAGCTCTGCTGGAGAGTTTACTAACTGGAAACAATTGAAAGTGCATGCATTTCTGGAAGTGATGGACAGCTGGAAGGGTAAGAGGAAGTTAGTTCAGCACCATTTGTTTAATTAAGAGTACATTAGGTCATATCTTGGGTAAAAGTCGACCATACATCACTGCAGGATAGGATGCATAATTTCTTAAAACTTGATTTTGTTTCTGATCATATACCACAATAAGGTACGTGCATAAAATAACAACAAAAGGTATTAATTGCCAAATGTTTACTTTAATTAAACCTTTTTAATGATACACAGTACAATGTATCCACTACTTTGCTAAAATTCACGACAAAAGCAGGTTTCATGTTTAAAAATACTTTTCATAATAAATTCATAAATAGATGAAGGTAAAGTATAAAAAATTACCGTAGTATGCAAGCTTGCTCCCTTGTCTCCTCGTATTCCAAATCATTTAGTCAGTATCATGATAAGAAAGTTTAAAAGCAAAATAGTTACTGATGATTAGAAATGTACAGCCTGCATCTCTCGAAGAAACCTTGAAAAGCAACAGATTTGTCCTAGAAAATGCAGAACCATTTTAACACTGTTATCATCCAAACCCCTCAAATAATTTTGGAATGCAGTGAATGAATTCAATATGAATTAAGAGATTTGTACCTTCCCCCCAACAGGTGAGTGTGAGCCAGCCTGGCTGGGATGCTCCCTGCTCTCTGGAGTTGTGGGGTTTTTACCTGTCAGATCTCAGCGAGTGAGGCACAGAGGAGGGAAAAGCTGGCTGACAGCACAGAGCATATCTGACTATCAGAAACCACCTCTCCTTACACACTTATAAAAGAGAAATCTTTAAAAACAGTTACAAAGAACTGAACTCACCTTCTGCTCAGTATGTGCCTGTTTCTGTTTTCTGTCTGGCAGGGTCTGGTGTCCCCCACTGGCTTCCCCTGTTCCAGGAATGGTTTGTGTGTGTGTCCCACCATTCCAGCACAACCCTGTGGGGAATCCCTGACACTACACCGCCAAACCCTATTAGCAAAGTTATTCTCCTCATCAATATTATCACTCTCTTAAGAAAGCATTTATTTTGTCAAGTATCAAACTACTTTTCACACTTTATCTATTTTAATATCATTTATAAAGGGAAAAATCTTACTTATGCACAGCATCGAAATAGGAAATGAACATGAAAAATGCAGACTGATCAGGATGCTCTGCCTTTCATATTAATGATTTTTTTTCTCTGACAACTATTTCCCTTTAGTGCAAAACCACTTCCACACAAGTTTTGTGCTTCATTTGCAATGGTACCGAGATTTTGAAGACATTGGGAGGCATCTGTCTGCAGCTTTCATGTCTCTGGAAATCCAGCTCTTGGCTCACTTGTAAAAAATGTCTTCAAGTTTTCAAGACAAGTTTGCATGCCGTGCCCACAGGACAGTCTCCCATATCCTGGTTGTCACATGTGATAGTCCAGGCACCCAAAACGAGCAAGAGCTCCACTTCTGGGGCACTTCTTGGAAATCTACCAGTATTAGCTAATAGGAAATCTATCAGTGGTATCAGCTGGGCTTCATTTAGTTTTAGAATGTGCCATTAAAGAGACATTCTAAAAGCTTGCTTTCCAGTACAGCGAGAGTAAGAAAATCATCAGGACTTCTCCTCTGTTCTTAAGTATCCTCATTTTTCTCAAAATTTTGTTTTGCAAAGCAAATGCTAGCAGGTTTCTGGTCTGACATTTATTTGGTTTTATATTTACATAATTACAAATATTTGTACAAGTTCCATCCGTGATGATGGACTGGATGAGAAACTGGAGATAAAATTAGCTTAAAGCAAAATCAATACAAAAGGTAACAAAGGCCATGCTCCTGGGAACCACATTCTGCTGATGATTTCATTTCAGTATTTGCCTCTGCATTCCACTCCCAAGTGTTACAAGGCAGAGATCAATGTGCCCTCCTGTGCTTTTGTAATATTTTTGCACACTTTGGTACTGCCAGGAATAAATGATAAATACTAATGCAAATACATGATCAGCCAGGGGATCTGCTTAAAAGCAGCTACTGCACCATGGTCTTGTTAATGTTCAACTGGCAGCCAACGGGTTTCTTGGCAAATGTTTATGCTGTGAACTCTGAACAAGCACTACTGAATTATTCACTTGATGTCCATCAGTGCCCATTTGAAAGTCAGGTTTTTACCCGTAAATCACAGCTTCATTGCTCCTCACTCTCTTCACCCAGGTATCCTTTTGGTTTCAATAGGATTAATGGAGTTAAACCAACAATCTTCCTAATGCCTGAGTGTTTGAGTCACAGGTTTAACAAAGTCTTCAGCAGGGCAGTGAAAAGCTCCACGTTTACTGTTTACTTCTGGTCAAGGAGCTCCCAGCCCAGTGAGGACTGTGCTACTGTCAGTGAGCAAAGGCAGGGTCTGGTAATCGAAATAAACTTTAACTACTGACAGCCCAAGCACCATCATTCACATCTGCTGCTAACCTAAAAGAGATAAGCCAGGTTTTCAGGCCATTTCTTTGTTCCCTTTTGTTCAGTCAGGAGGGCATGCAAACTTGCACTACACTTGTTACAACACAGAAGAGCCAAGAGTGAAAAGACAAAACTGATTTAAAGCCATAGTTTTAGTTTTCTGCAGCAAACTGAAAACTAATTGGAATTGGTGCCTTCATTTAAAGTACAGCAAACAAATCACTGCTGCTGCATTGCACAAATTCTGACTGAAGCAGACTGACCTGCAGACAGAGCCTCACCCTTCACGCCTAGTTTAAGAGATACACCCAGGCAAATTGTAATGAGAAGTGTAGTGCCTGGTCTAATTCTACTCATTTACTAAACGAAGCTCAAAACTAAGAAAATGGATCAATAATTCCTCAGTTCTCCATCTACTGTAAAAACACAATCATTCACTGGCTGCACTGGAAGCAGGATTTATGTTCATTTTGCTTCTTGTTCCAGTTTTAAGATGAGTTACTATGTAAACTATGGATTTCAGTCTGAGCAGTAGCAATACTGTTCTTAAACGCGTGTGAATTCTTCTCAGCATTACATAATTTGGCACTAATCCTGCAGGGAGAGGGAGGCTGAGCTCAGCTGGGGGTCCCTGTTCAAGCAGAACTGCAGGACCGTGACCTGCAGATGTAAACTGCCACGTGTCATGAGAGAAAGTCTAATGCTTGCAAATATTCTGTACCTCAAGGACCATCTCACCAGCAGGAAAAGCAGTCCCCAGGACTGACTGTCAGCTTGGACTGTCTTCACAGTTTCTCACAGGGAATACACCAACAGCTCTGAGGTTTGGACAATTCTCATTTTCAGTGTCTGGCTGGACATTTACTGCTTGTTATCTCTGGATGTCGGAGAGCTGGGAATATCCTGGAAAACCACCCAAAAACACTGCCAAGTACTGCAGCTCAGCCTGCCCTTCCGTAGAAAACATTAGAATTGTGAAAACTGTACTAGTTGAAAAATTTAAGGCCTTTTCATTCTCACAACTATAAAATTTGAAAACTAACCCCTTAGATAGAAGCAAACAGGCTACAAAGCATACATTACTCCTCAGTTATCTACCTCACAGTTTAAAAAACCAGAAAGAGCAGAGAACGGTTTAATATTTGCTACAGGAAGATGAATAGTATTAAAAAAATTAGTATCCATTAGCCCTTTCCTAGATCTTCCTAATTTTTATGACACCGGATATGTTGGATGACTAAACTGGTGCAGCCCTAGTAGCAAAACAATTCAAGTCCTTTTTGATCTGGATTTTTCAAAGAGACCAGTGACTTCACTTTAAATGGGTGCTTTTTGAAAGTAAGCTCCTTCAAATTGCCAGGACTGCAGGAATCACTTGCCATCCCTGAACACATTTGCTTTATCTGCAGAGTTAAAGATACTGCTGCTCCTGCTCTCTTTGCAAATCCACTTTTGTAAGGTGCCTGAGAGTGTAAATGCAGAGGACTGCTGCCATCAGTACCTCAGCTGCATCTACAAGATGCACTGCAGAGCTGCATCTGAAAGAACTGGATGGAGCTGGATTATGAAATCTATTTCACTTAATGTAGACTTCTGATCAACTGTGAAAGATTTTTCCTGCTGAATGTTTTCAAGAAATGAAAAGCAACGGGTAACTCGTGATAGGGAGAGGGAAACATCTGGGTACGAAGCTGGGAGGGAATCACTCAAAAAGACACTGGTTTCTCACAGCCAAGAAGCTGCAATGCATGCAGTTCTCAGCTATTCTGAGGTCTCCTTCCCCACTACACGCCTATGTAGTATTTAAAGAGATGGTTTAAAAAACAAAACCAATAGAAAAATCAAATCCACTTATGCCCCTTATGCACTCTGGTAACATAACATCAAATGGATGGCCAGAATGAACCCTGTGTTTGACCATTAGGCACGTGGCAAGAGATCTTGGCTACAGTCAGTTCAAGGTTTCTCCAGTTCCTCTTTCCAGTGGTGCAGGTCTTGAGTTGTGGAATGAAATGATGAGACCTGAGGGCAAAATCTCAGTGACACTTCCACCTGGAAAAAGGAGCTATCACTGTGCAAACAACAGCAAATGAAATGCATCCACCCTCTCCTCAAGGCTGTTTTAAATCACTGCCCTGGTCTGATCCTGCCTGACAGCGAATCCCATGGTAGTGCTCAGGCTGGTTCTGCTTTCTGTTAAAATACTAACGTCAAATGATAACAAAACCTGAGAGAAGCTCCCCCACCTGGGCCTGTCCCAGTGGTAACTAGCAATCCACGTGCCCTAGGACAGGTGACTGCTATTTGGTCCTGTAATCAAAATCTTGGCTATTATGGCCCTTGAAATGCCTTTACCAAAGACACTGTCACTTTCTGGTCACTAGTGGAGCGCTGAGGATTTGAAGAGACACTATCAAGATTGCCTATTCCAAAAGTGACCTCCTTTGCCACCAGTCCCACGCTAGATGCTTATAGACCTTTGGGTTTGCATCAGTCTCTTCCCCAACCTAATGTCTTCCCACCCCAAAATACCAAGTTCAAAGTCGTTTCCTCCATTTTTGTAACTCGTATGAAGGTTACAGAAAATAAAATGGTGGGGACAAACGTTGAGTAAGTTTCTCAGAGGGTTTGACTTTTAGGACTACCTCTCAAAAGTCCCTTTTTAAAAATAAGACACCAAAGCAAACAGGATTGTGTCTAACTTCTACAAAATTGCTGGTTTCACAGGAGGAGGAGGAGAATATGGCTACCATGCTACTCAGCATTAGGGTGAAGCACCATCTAAATTCCAGTAAAGTTAGGGGTATCACCTAGCTCTTATCAGCAACCACACCCCCAGCCTTCTGCCAGGGCTTTGCTGTCAAGCCTGATGCTGTCAGTATTCTTCTCACTGAACATGGGCCCTCCATGCCTCATCATGAGCTCCGTGGCCATCTTCACAAAGGCCTCCTCCACGTTGCTGGAGTCCTTCGCAGAGGTCTCTATGGCACAGATGATATTGTCATAGTGTTCAGCCAGGCTCTGAGCTTCTTCCAGCTGAACCTCTCTAAGGTCACTTAGGTCAGACTTGTTTCCTGGAAGAAAAGGAAACAACAGAGCGATTCATAATGGCTGTTTATATCACAGGAGGGGTTTGGCAGGAGGCTCTCGGGCTGCCCAAGGAAGCTGCAGAGCTTCCGTTCTGTAGATTTTCCAAACGTGACTGAAAAGGCTCTGACCAGCCTGACTCTTGCTCCGAGCAGGAGGTTGGACTGGATAAATCTCCCCAGCCCTTTCCAACCTGTATTTCTGTATTATCCATAAAGAACAGAAAAAGTAACTGACAAGTGGTGGCTGTAGACCCTAACAGAAGAGAACTGACTAGAAATGAAAGTTAAAACCACTCCGTGAAAACAGCAGCTGTCCGCTGGCTCCCAGGGAAATCTACAGTGGTACTGCTGTTGTATTAGCAGCTCTACAGGCCCCAAGAGCCACATCCGAGTCCAAAACACTTGGGCTGGAAAGCAGAACTTCTAGCAAAGAACTGACAGACCCTGATTGCCCCAAAGTCCTTCAAAAATTCCTTGTCTGCTGTAGTGTGTGTGTGGTCCAACTGACCAAAACACATCAGCTTGCTGTGATGGAGCTTCCCCAGGCCTTGGAAACCTAAAGATCTTTATACTGAAATAGCTCCACAGCAGCTGTGCCTCAGGATTGGGAAATCCTGGGCATCCCACTTCTCCATTAAGGGAGATGCAAAGGACTCAAAGCTGTCTACTTCTTAACAGAAGCCAACCAAAGCAGAACATTTCTGCTTCGGTGAACCAGCGCTTTGGGTAAGATTTCCAGCCGGGTCTATTGCAGACACCTTAACTTCAACCAAAACCAAAACCTGCGGCCACACTAAACAAGTACTGACATTTCCAACTCACCAATCAGTAACTGCACTATGTTGGAACCGGCGTACTTCCTGACATCCTCGATCCAGCGAGGGATGGACAGGAAGGAGCCTCTCTTGCTGATGTCGTAGGCCAGGATGGCCCCGTTGGCGCTGCGGTAGTAACTCTGGGTGATGGTCCGGAACCTCTCCTGGCCAGCCGTGTCCCAGATCTGCAGCTGAAGGGAAACAGCACAGCGTGAGACCAGGAGCAGCTCTCCTCAACCAAGGGAGAGGGCTTGATCCAAGAGCCTTGATCCAAATCTCCTGTACATGCAGTACATTCTAGCACCGTGTTTACCCAGTCTTTTGTTCATGAGCTAAGGATGAGAATATACCCTTGAGAACCTTGATATAAACATATATATAGATATATATATGTAATCTATGCTGAGAATTTGGCTGCTGCAAGTTTATACCTCACTGCTTTCCTGCCAGTGAGCTCCTTCTGTGGCAGATTTTGAAATTCCCCTGTGTGCCCAGCCCCAGCCCTTTGTCAGCCTCTGCAGCAGAGCCAGAGGAACAAGATGCCAGCCTGCAGCCAAGGCCACCCGGTGTACCACTGAAACTACAGGGGGGTTTCACTACCACATTGCCTGTGGCACTGACGTGGCTTTGCCAGCTCTGCTCCAGGGGCAGGAACAAAGGGAGCAGGATGTGGCCACACAATCTGAGAGCACCGATGCTGTTTTAGAAGGAAGTATGAGACAATTAAAAGAATATAGATAAAAGAGTGTGTAAATGAAAATCCTAGGTTTCAATAAAGTCAGTCAAGGATCTGGTCAGTCTAATCACCTGTCCTTTCCTGGGTGGTAAAACAGACATTACATCTGGGCAGGAAGAAGAAATGCTTGGTTTACATACTTTTGCCTAAATCCAGCAGCATAAGAATTATGGGTTTGGTATCAGAGTTTGAGTTCCCAGTACCAGATGTTCCAGAGGAAGAAACCAAATAACTGTGGACAAACACAGTATCCTGCTCATAGGGAATTTCTTTGTAAATCCTCTTGTTTTATAGGCTGTCTAATGTCCTGGAACATGATGGCTTATATTCCAGGATCTTTTAATCTAAAGTAACTATGGATGTTCTCATCCTCCACATAAATCTCTAACCCTTTTTGAATCTTTCAAAGCTCTTGGCTTCAATATAAAGTCACAATGAACCTAAAGAATTTCATTTCATATATTTATATTCTGTTGCACTTTCACTTCTCTATCCCCAAATGATAAATGAGAGACCAGTGCTTGTCTTTTTGTGCCATTCCTTACGTTCTGCAACTCCACTGAAACAGGACATAAGCAAATCCTACAGGGGTTTTTAATCCTCCCATAGTGTGGACCTTTTGTTTATGGTTTCCTCTCTCTCTGAACCTCCTTATTTTAAAGTGTTGTCAACAACTTAATACAATGTGCCAGTGGTATTTTGTACCAAATAATATAGAATTGCTTTTCCTGTTATTTCTTTTGCACATTAGTGTTTTGTTTGCATCTTCTGACTCTGCTGCATTTTTGAGCAGCAAATTTCACTTTGGAAAAGGCTGTGCTGATAAGATCTCATTTCCTGTGCTAAGCAAGCATTTAGATCCCAGATGATTTATGCACAGCTTAAAAGGAATCAATCCAATGAAAAAGTACTTCTCAGTTCTGGTAAGAGTTTTCTCAGAGAAGGGGAAGGGACTGTAATGGACTCAGAAAACCACAAAGCAATGATTATTAATGGAACAGATAATGGTTCAGAGCAGTCAACAGCAATTACCAGAGACAAGGAAATTCGGGGCAAGTTTATGGATGATCTCTGCACTCAAGTCTCCCACTAGACCTTTGTGTTTGTTACGTAGTTTTAAATCTCAATACTTGATTAGGTCGTGTGCAAGAAAAGGCTAATGATGATTAGTCAGCTCTTGGGAAGGGCCTGAGGGATTCTGTGCATACAGACAAATAAGAAACATTTTAATTAAAAAATAAAATTGTTTTTGCTTACACTTTTCATGTGGTGTAAATAAAAGTGCAGAGTCACTGAGCAAGCCCGTCCTGGGCCATGTGCTCTGTGGTGGATTTTGAGAACTCCTGTATCAATACATTCCAGAGAATCACAGAATCATTGAGGTTAGGACAGATTTTGGGAGGTGGCAAAGCCAAATGGCTGCTCAAAGTGGGGTCAAAACTTCTACTTCCAGAAAGAATTGCTCCATGATTTTCCCAGGGACAAACATGAGTCTGACCAGCCTGTAGCTCCCTGGATTTGTTGTGCTCTCTGAAGATGAGTACAACATTTGCCTTTCTGGGGTCCTTCCTAATTTCTACAGCCTCTCAGTAGTGGCAGAACAACCTCGAAATGTCAGCAGCAGGATCTCAGAGCACTCCCCGACATGTTTTACTCAAACGTTTGCGTCTGTGTTCACAGGACTAAATGTACAAAGTGGCTGAAGCCCTCAGAGTCCTGCTGGGAACAGCACAGGGCACAGGTCTGACCTTCTGAGGAGCTCAAGCAGGACTCTCCCTCCCAGCACACATCCTCCAGGTAAGCACAGGCACTGGAAGCTCGCGTTCCCCCACTTATCCCTCCTCCTGGGTAAGGACCCCGAGCCATTCCGCTTTCCACACCATCTCCAGTTTGTGGTGCTTTGCTTTCATTACTGAGGCTCCAGGGTGCCTTAGACCCTAAAAGTATCTAAACAAATGTATACACTAACATATACACACATTTGTCACTGCTCCATCACTTCTGGGGGCAGCAGGAGCCAGGGGAGTGCCCCGTGTTTCAGGCAAAGTCAGTTAATTCTGCCATGGGTTAATGACTTGAGGAAGCCAAGCTATGGCAAGATCATCAGTAAGGACATCCCAGATCCCAGATTACTTAATGTAAAGCAAGTTGTATTTCTAAAGGAAAAATACACCTAGTTTGCTTGACAGCATCTTTGGAAAATTCTAAGAAAAATATTTCCATATAACATGAATCGGTCTGATACAGGGTTAAAAATATAATTTAAGTAATTACAAAAATACCGCTTCTGACCCTAAGTAAACACTATTTTCTCCAGCCTGTGTGCAGAGATAAATTTCACAGAATTCTACTGAAAAAGAACCATGACAACTATATAAAAATACCAGTCACAACTATAACTTTAACCAACTATTGCATAGTAGAAGTTCTATATAGTATTTCCATTAAACTGTATTTACAAGCATATAAGTCTTGACAAGAAATAACAATTGAAAACTCTTTGGAAAAAAATTGTAGTCTTAGTATTTCTCATTCCAAAGTCCCTCAGTGTAAGTTAAAGGTTAAATACCAAAAGGACTGCACTAGCCACAGGTTACTAAAAAAGATAAGCTCATGTATTCTTTTGTATTGTACGAGCGTATCATGTATGTTGTAAATGACACAAAGTTCTTAATTATTCATCTCCCTGATTTAAGTGCTTCAGCTTTGTAAATCACATGATGGTAGCCACGTCTGTCACTCAGTAACCTTTTAAAGCAGTTCCTGCTTTTGTAATTACTTTGGCACCATCCTTGGTGTAAGGAAGACAGAGAGAAGTTAGGATTGCTGGAGAATTGTGCTGAACTCATTTGAGATCACTAATTAAAAACACCTATGAAATCAGAGGTGGGGGGATTCAGGGGGACCACTGCTAGGAACAAGAGGCCAGGATAAAGAACAGGGAATAAACACTCATTGTTCAGGAGGAATATGACAGAACAGCCAAGGTGAACAAAGGCAAGGAGCCACCTCTCTTGTGCCAATTGCTTCATTAGTGAATACCCATTTCCCTACAAAAGCTGGTTATTTTGATCTGCTCTTAGCTTTGAATTTTTTGGACAGCCATGCTCTTCATAGGGGCACATAAAGGGTGGTGAGGGACACCAGAAAAAAACTGAAACAAGGAGTGTTTCAACTGGATGTAGGGAGGAAAACAGAAGGTGGTAAAATTCGTGGAGGTTCTCTGGAAGATCATTCTGGGGTGTCTGCTCAGGCTTACAGAAGCAGATTTTGAACCACAGAAACAGACAAAATGTCGAAGATGGTGAGTGACAGGTTGGCCAAAGAGCACCCTAAATGACCATTATCAAATGTGGCTTCTTTTTGCATTGATAAACACATTGTTTATCAAAGGTTAATGCTTAACAGATGGCCACAAGACACATTAAATAATTTCTCCCTCCTTTCCTTCCTACATAATTTATTAAGTACTTTGCTGATTCTCCTAAAGTATCACAGGAGTTCAGGTGTACTTTTGCTTGTGGAGCAGCATAAATAATGACTGAGTACATCCTACAGCTGGCACCTTCCTTTACAAAAATGGAAATGTCACTTTTGCAGCAATATAACAACTTCCGTAAGAGTTCCCAGTAGTGAAATCCTGGACCTAAAGGCTGTGCTAAATGAATCCTGACCAACTGTGTCCGAATCCTGTCATCTCAAATGGCAAACAATAATATACACTTCTGTAGGCTGGCAAATCACAACACTTGCTCCTCAAAACATTTATTGAAACAGTCTTGCAACTTAATCCACGCAGTTTTTGCCAAAAGCAACATCTCTGTGGCAGTGTATTCCAACTTAAAGTGACATTCATACACAGAACAGTCCAGATAAACTGCTCCATTCTAATGTTTCCCTGCACAATTTTCAGAGGATGAGGAATCCCTCTTTGGTGGGAATGCAGTATTCCCGTTTGCTCCAGGTTATGAGTGTCACAGGAATTGACACTTTCCCCTGGATATTAAAGCATATTGCTTCCAATAGCTCTGCCTGAATTTGTGTAGCAATGTTATTAAATCCCCAGCCAGGAGGCAAGAGAGTTAACGAGTCACAACTTTGTATTACTTGCAGTTTGGCCAGATCATGACACATTACATTTTGGGCCATTCTGAAAGGAATACAGCTTGCAGCCACGAGGCCTGAATCAAAGCCAATAATCTTGATAACATATGGGCTGAAAAAGCTTGTAAACGAAGAAGTGCAATGGTACAGAAAGAAGTGTTTGTTATAAAAGGAATGTGTTTTCAACTCTTCTTCTGCTACTTTCTGAATGTTACACTGAGAGAGAAAAACTATGGCATAGAGGAAAAAATACTTTATGTAAAACACTACGAAATGACAGCATAAAGTAGACATTAAAGACAATTAATCAGCTCACAGGAGGTAATTCATCAAAAGAAAAAGACTTTTGTTACTACTAACCATGATTTATGGACTTGGACTTAGGAATGTCCTTGCCTATCATTACGTAAAATCTTGGTTCCAGCATTTTATAAATATCTTTTCTTACAGTGACATAACAGTTATAAAACATCTTTGTTCTGTTTGCCAGATTTTTTCTATCACTCAAAGAGTAAGTAATTATTTTATCAATAGGACTTTAATCACTATGCATGAAGTGATTAACACTGCTTTTAACCACTTCTGAGTGATTACCAAGACCAACTTCTGGGCACTACAGTCTGTACTCCAGGATTTAGCCAGCTAAGAAGGACGTCTTTTGGAGGAAGCAGTACGCCACAATTTCAACCAGTTAAACAGCATGTACTAGGACATTTCTTTAAATGAAGACAGACTGCAGACATTTCACAAAGCTGATGGGGAAATTCTGGATGTATGCTGGCCAGAATCGGCCCTTGTGCTGAAAATCAAGGTGGTCAGCACAGGTACTTTGACTCTGAGGTTGCACTGGACCCCAGGGTGTCAGATCTGGCTCCATGGCAGCAGCATTTCAGCTCCAACATCTCCCAAGAGCCCCTGGCCCTTGCACATCCCCCCGGACAATGCATCCCACTGCAGCTGGAGACCTGGAGCAGAAGTCTGGACGGCACAGCCAAGATCACACACTCTTCCTCCCTGGAAGCGGTAAATCTCTGCAAGTCAGGGTGAGCACATTTTGGGGAACCTCTCGAACCAGCAAACTGCTTTATTTCTGAAGAGAAAGCTTCAGCTGTCAGGACTGCCCAGAACAGCTCCTTTCTCCAGCACTAGTATCTCTTTCTATATGAAGTTTAGTCACCTTCAGTAGCTGATGAAGCAGCAGTGTATGGAATACCACGTGAGATGCTTGAAGGAATACAGCTTCAAGGTGCAAGGAAAACCTCAAGCTTCATAAATAATTTTTAAAAAAAGTTATTTGCAGAACCTTAACCGTCAGTATTCCAACATCCATCTTTTCCCTTATCCAAAAAAACACATCAAAAGAAAGCGAGACCTAAAATCCTTGCGCTCCAAATGTTTCAGAAACATTATGTAACTGGCACGGGAGCATCTGAAGTCTGAAGCAGAAAGGGGCACTAACACGTTTAACCCTAAATCGTTTGTTTCAATCTCAAAATAAGTGTTGTTGGGTTGCAGCACTACCCTCAGCCAGACTAAAAATGAAGTTCAGGCCACTGGGGATGTGGTACAAGCAGTGTCCAAGAGCTCCTTGGTTCTTTTTTTGGTAGACACTTTGTTTTGAAGAAACTTCTGAGGATGAGCCCCTAAAACTTTATAAAAACAGGAATTTTCTCATTTCTGCACCATTTGTTAAATAGAAAATTCTGTCTTGAGTAGCATAAACCCCTAACGAAATCAAAGCAGCAATGACCTGGCCTGCTTTTGTAAGGCAAGTAGTGCAAGCAGTGTGTGTAAGGGAGCTCAAAAAGGTGTAAGAAAATGCTTCCTTATTTCCTGTTCCCAACAGCAGGCTGGGCAAACCTAACCCAGATTAGATGGACTGCTCTGAAATCTCAATCCAACTGGAAAACTCTGATTTAAACTTCACACACACCCCACACCTTAAGAGACCAAACAAAAAAAAAAACAAACTCCAAGCAAATGTTTTCTTATTTAAGCTGTGTCCCTGACTCAGCAGCTGACAAAACTGTAAGGTAAATCAGCAACAATGCTGGATTAATTTCCCTAAAGTAATGCTTAAAATACTCTTCTTCAACATGTGCACTCCTATTTTTTTATTAAGTGGAAGTACAGAACAACCCAAAGAAAAAGAAAGCTTCAAGACCTTGCATTTTCTTACGCGTTCTTCATAAAATGCTTAGAAATAACGCACAGGTTTTGTAACAGACTGCCTATTGATCCAGGGATATTCAGGTGTGAGTACTGACAATGGGAAAAAGCACACCTAGGAAGTGTGGCTGATTTCCTGGGGTACTCCTCCCCTGCTCCTGAAGTCCCTGGCTGAGACCCCTGGCACCAGGAACAGACACATTTGTCACTTTCTATGTGCCCGGCATTTAAATGGAGGCAGGTTTCAACCGTAAAGGAGAACCCCCACTCCTCACTTGCCAGAAAGTGTGGAAGAGGTACTGACAGCTCCAACAGAAAACCTGAGTGTCCTTTTCAGCTCCTCAGCCCCAGCCAGACGTGATAGGAAAAGGTGTGATACTACCAAGAAAATAAACACTGTTGCTAGGTGTGGAACTGCTCATCCCTCTCTTTTCCTAAAAAATGTGAGCCTTTCTTTCTTCTACTTTCTGCAACTTTCTCACCTTAGTATTCTGCTCACCAAAGTTCATTTACAAGAAAAAAACAACACAGGACTTTGACACCTGCTTTGGTAAACACAGGCCAAAACCTAACTGCAATTACTGTATTTGTGTGTCACCAAAAGCTTTACAATTCCATCATCTTTCTCCAGGCAGTGACTGGATTAAGTGCTTTTTAGTCTCACTGCGGGTAAGGATAGTTGTACGACCCTCTTCTGGAGGGCTTGGTGAAGGGATTTATCCCAGCAGTGCCTTATAAACCGCAGGTGCTTTAAACATTTTCTCCCCACTGTTTACTTGCACTTCTGTGCTCAGAGGGTGAGCACAGTTGTAGGGAATCTGTGCCACTGAGAATCTGAGCAAAGATCCACTGGGTGCATGTCCTAGGCTCTTTCTAACCCTGACAGCCAGCTGATTCCCTCCAGCATAAGAAAAGCAGATGTCAAATTTAGAGTTTATTGGTTCCATAAAGAAGAACTGTAAAAACGGCACTTCCTGTGACACCCTGTAAACAGTGTCTTAAGATAATAACATGCCTAATTTAAGAACCTTCTCTCAATCTGCCAGTTCCACATCCCTTTCTGGAAACATGACAGCCCAGCTGAGCTTTCTTCTGGCTTGTAAACAGACCGCGGCCAGAAGCCTGAGGAAAGAGGGGTGCTGCTGCTGCTGCAGCGCAAGGCAGGCTGAGCGTGTCCCCGAGCGCGGTTCGCAGCGGGCTTTTGGCGGAGC
>VZTI01005589.1:3965-64098 GCA_013397865.1 Struthidea cinerea | reverse complement strand
GGACCGGCGGCTCCGAGCGGGGGTCGGTCACTGCCCGGAGCAGCCCCGGACCGGCGGCACCGAGCGGGGGTCGGTCACTGCCCGGGGCACCCCCGCAGCTCCCCCGTGCCCGCCGGGCCTGAGCGGGTCGCGGTCCGAGCAACACAAACCATCACGTGTGGGCAAACAAGCGGCAGCGGTTCTGGCGGTGGTGATGAACCATTAATCGCTGCCTGTGCGGAGGATCTGCACATGCCGGTACTCGTCCGCATCCTTGCTGGAGTGACGCGTTTTTGCACTGTGTTTTCCTGGGTTTGTGTGTTCCTTTTACAGAAATAAACAGGTGCCGTTGCCATTCAGCCTTCCAGGAAGCGCAGCTGACTTGCCTTGCTGGCTTTTCATTTTCGGGTCGGAGCTGGGTGTGGTTTGTTTCCATAGGCACAGGCCGAGGCTCAGGGCTATGGTTTTTCACCCTTGCAAGGTCCTGTGCTGCCGAGAGATGGCTTTAGAGCTGGTAACATCCTGCTACGTGTCTGACTGTGCCCGTGGGTGTGTGTGACCGTGTTACATCACAGACTGCTTCTGTGTACTAAGTGTATCTCAAGAGTCCAGAATTACTTGTGTTTTAGCTGCTGTCTGGGTTATCTACAAAGGAAAGTGCTCTTTAGCAGGCACTCTCCTTTAGGTTACAGGGTAAATCAAGATGCTAATAAAAATAAGCTTTACTAATTAAATATATCGACAGAGCACATTTTGTTACTCCGTTCTTTGTACCAAAGATCAGCTAAATACCATCCTCGTCATTTCAGGTTATAAAACTGAAATGAAACTGTTTTATGGCAAAGAGTGAGAGTTAAATTGTCCCATAGGTAGTTGTGCAGGAGGAGAGCAACCTGGTTATCTCTGAACCAGCACAGCCAACCAGGCCAGCTTGGCTTGAATTGCCTCTGAAATCAATCTATTTTTGGGTGGCTCCATGATTATTCCTTTTCAGGTCTGAGTATATATTTTTGGTGATCCATGGTAACCTTCCAGCCAAGGGCAGAGGTTTAAGTACTCCATCAGGCTGGACCAAAGGCTTTCTGTTCCTGGTAGCCTGCAACTCTGAATTAAGCCACTGAATCCTCAGATATTGATAAGCCAGGAAAGAAAAGGTGTTAAAGAGAAACTAAGACATCACTGTGTGTATGCTTTCATGCTAATTATATTTTCAGAGCTGAGAAAAACACTTCAGGAAATTTAGGTTAGTTAGGAGGAGGCAGTGCTAGAGATGTCAGCCTTTAATATTTATAATTCATTGTATCACCTCATTTTAATGGAAAACTAAAGGTGCTATGACTATGCATAACTAACTATGAAGTTAATTATAAATCAGGTATTTCATTATCCTTGCTAGTGATCATTGCAAACATTTTTCTATGAGCTATTGTTGTTGCTGCTTTTCATCATGAGCCTTTAACTGCTTTTAAAATAAAGAATTCCCCAAACAAAACCCACAAATTGTCACATTATATTATTGTTAGGCTTATGTGAGGGATCTGTGATGAGTTCTGTCACATTGTGAAAGCTGTAAGTAGTGGTTTGAGTGTTAAAATACTTGGTTTTCTTTGATTAATCCCCAGACTCCACTGGGGTTAACACCTGTTTCATGCAAAGATCAGGGAAAACAAAATGGGTTTGAGTCAATTTCAGTTTGTATCTGGCTGTATTTGAGAGTTTGATTTGATTCATCAGAGAAGAGAGTGCTGGAAACACTCTGTCGTAGTCTCTCTATTAGTACTACTCTAGTAATACCTAGAAAAAAAAGCACTAAAACCTGGTAGAAAACCCCCTAAACTGGCCTTAGTCACAGTTTCCTTCCCTCTCAGTTCAGTAGGGGAAGTGAAATTTCAACTCCACCAAGTGGGTTGAGCTGCAGAGCCCGGGGTACAGGTGGAAGGTTGTTGGCAATCTCCACATCGGATTTGGGGGGTGGGACTGGCTTGTGTTTCAAAGCAGATGCTGAAGACTTGAAGTTAAAAAGGAAATTAATTAAGTTCTGACCTTCTAAATAAACATCTGCAGTGGTCTCATATGAAATAGACAAAACACAAGGAAGATCCTAAAATCTGTTCCCCCACTCTCCTGCAGCACTGTTTGAAGGAGCCAAGGGCAGGCGTTCTAAGTTCTGTAACTCTGTGAGGACACAGTAAATTTATTGAATCCCCTGCAGCAGCAAGCATTCATTCCCAGTAACTTCCAGTGGGAATGTAGAACAATCACCAAAATTGTTCGTGAAAACCAAGATGACTTGAGTTATGGCCTGGTTAGCACACTGTTTATACTGTGTTCCAAGATAAATTTTCCAGCAAATTTCAACATTTTGTCCCTGTCTTTACAATGCAGGCACGTTATTTGACGTGGTAATGCTCCTTACGTGGTACAGCCTTTCCCTGGGTAGGTTTTGGTTAAGAGAGACAACATTTTGTCCTCTCTGTGGATGGGGTGTGGACCTTGTTTAGCTCACGAAGGCTGCCACAAATGGATGGGTGTTCGGAAGCCCATCACCAGATGTTCCTGCTGTACAGGAATACAGGAATTCCTGCTGGCAGCCTCTCTTTCCCGTGTCTGTGTTCTGTGTGAGCAGGAATTGGGGAGCAGCACGTGGATAGAGATGCTCTTTGAGGTAATGGTGAGAATTGTGTTTAAATGGGAACAGTAGGTTTTTCCTGGAGAGCCTCATGTGCTCTTTTCCACACAACCCTTTGTCCTTCAGAGCTGCAGTGCTCCCAGCACTTGGAAGACTCCAGGAATCTCAGAAAGTGGTGCCACTTGGACAATATTCTGGCAGAAACTTTGCCTCTGCCTGGTGTTCTGTTGCTGTAGTAGCACAAGTGGCAGCAGAACTGTCAAGTTATAAGGAAATTGCTGACAAATAAACAGGGAAAAAATCAGAGTCCAGAACTTCTCCAACGCAGGATTTGTGTTGCGTACTTCTCCTTGTAAGCCTGCAGAGTCTATCCTTGCTATGGGAAAATTGAAAATGTCTCCCTCACGGTGACCCCAGCAATGAAACAGCTTCTGTTCTGCAGTTGTTCAGCAAAGTGTGTGACTTTGTCATGTGTGACGTGTTCCTTACCCTGCGCGGGTGTCGGCTTTGTTATCAGCCAAGTTTCGGAACAAGCCGGGCATGAAAAAAACCAAAACTGTATTCATGAAGTTTTCCAAGTTACGCATTTTGAGCGTTAGAAGCCATAAGCTCTTTGCAGCTCCTTTCAGATGACTCAGTTGTGGAGACTGGCCTCTTTGTCATTTGAAATACTATATTCATATACATAGCTTAATCATCTTCTGAATGAATGCAGTGCAAATCCTCCTCTGCTTGGCTTCTAAGGGCTTTTATCAATCTTAGTCACCCATCCTTTTTCCTTGCCTGTGCTCTATAGAGGATGAAAGGCAGTCGTTGCACGGGTTTTATCTCACAGAGTGAGACACGCACACCACTTCAGAGCCATGCCAATTACAGAACTGATTTCTTAAACACAGCTGGTAATCAGTCTCACACACTGAAGAGTGGCTGATGAAACTAAACCCAATGGCCAATCCTCACAGCCAATCCCCTTGTTTTGGGTATCTGTGCAGTTCCCTGAGCTCCTTAGTGACCTGCATCACCTTGGTTGGAGCTGCACCTTCAGGAGTGCAGGGTCAGGGAATGAGTGGATTTGGTTTCATTATTTTGTTTTGCTTAATAATTTTAACTTAGAAATTATTTATATTAATAATTATTCTGTTAATAATTTTAATTTATAAATTATTATAATTTGTATTTTTAATTATATTACTTAATATACTTTTTTTTCCTTTTTTTCTTTTATTGTACTTTGGTAGGATGAAGCCAGAGTACCAAAGTTGCTAGTCTAATTTGAATTTACATTGAAGTTCATCATCACTTTAGGAGAACAGAAGAAATAAAACTTCTGTCAAGTTTCAGAATAAATATTGAGCTGTGACTTTGGGAGTTGTAGTCGCAGAAAATTCCAGGCATGTCTAAAACTGCTTAATCCCAGTGAAGAAAGCAAATGGAGGTTGTATCGCCCAGTGTCCAGAATTATTATAACCCCAGGTTTCTGTCAATAGAAAACAATTTATGCCTTGCACCTTCTGACACTTCAGGACAGAAAACCTGTACGGAGACTCTGGAAAGAGCTGGCAGTAAGGGGCAGCTTGTCTGGAAAATCGCTCTATCACAGCCCATTGCCGAGGTCTTGGGCAGGGTGACAAACTTCAAACTGCTTGTCCCTGCTGGGTTTTAGCAGCCACTAGGTGCCAATGTTGGTCCAGTTTCAGAGCAGTCGGACAAAGCAGTGACAGGAGGCAAAGGAATGCCTTCGGGGCTCGGAGTTTTCGCTGAGCACAGTCTGTGTCCTTTCAGGGACTGAGGCTGCCCCTTTCCCTCAGCTCGTAACTGCCGCTGGTTTCCTTTTAGCCTTTCCTTAGTTCAGCTTTTGATAACTGCATCTGAAAATTGAATTCGTGGGTTTTGCAGTGTCCTTGCAAACTCAGGGAAGTCAAAAATACCCTCACTTCCAAGTGTTAGTAATACCTAGATTGGTGGCGGGGCCATTGCCACGGCCTTCCTCTGCTTTGCGCTGCCGCTGATGGGAGAGGGTTGCAAAGGTCGATCTTATTTGGATGTGTCAGGTTCCACAGTCCTTCTCCGTGGCCCTAAGAGGCAATCTATGAATCCTTGTCAAAAAATAAATTATTAGTTAAGAGGTAAAACCCTTTTGACCCCTAAAGAGGAGACGAGACAAATGACTCAAGGAGAAAAGGGAGGCTGCAATCCATCCCTGCCGACGCTCCCTTCCCTAGAGGTCAAGGTCATTTAAGAAAGGGCTTCGTTTGAATTTTTTCCCCTTGGACTAAGATGAATGTTCTGTATTTCTGTAGCCCGATTCCTTGATATTATTCTGAGGGAAGAGGTTTCAATCCACTTTTCCCAGGGAATGCCTTGATGCAAAACAGCACCATTCAGTTTTAATAGCTGTAGGTTGTTAGAGAACTGGATGCTTGCTGGTCCAACAAGCCAAGCCGAATGAAACCTGAACAAACTCCCATCAGGCACATCCCATTTCTTTCGCCCAAAATGAAGATGCCAGCTCAGGCAGTAGCTGTGTGCCTGCTGCTGTGACATCGCTGGGATAAACATTGGGAAGTGCTGCCGGGGAAGGAAGGCGCTCCGAGAGGCCACGTCAGGAGCAAATTGCCCCCGGGCAGGAGCTCAGTACAAACAGCAGCCATGTGGCCCTTATGCAACCGGAGCGATTTGTTGTCACATCCCCTTTATTGAGTGTAATCTAAATTTCATTGCAGTCAATGTAATGGCAAAATATTTACATGGGTTCTAGCAACAGAGCCGCAGCACCGTGGGGAATTGTTTTGTGCTCTGGAGAGAAAAGGCCTTGAGATAAACCGCATTGCTGAGATAAACTTAGCTTTACTAAGCATCACAGGAAACTTAGCACCATCGAAGGAGTCATTAGGAAGGAATTGTTAGTATTTCAGTGCAGGCATTTCACCTGTTGGCAGTGAAAGTAAAACCATGTGATTCAGGTATAAATCATAACGTGCAGGCATGTGGACCTCAAGAATCCAGGAACAACAGCAGTTTTATGAAGCCTCAAATTCTATTTTAATAATTCCCCAAACAGTGCATTTAAACATAAACCAGCATGAGAATGAATGTATATTGGCTAATTAATTCAGAATACAAGAGTGGCAGCTCAGACCAGCCTATTTCACCGTGTTCTGCATGTATTTTGTACATTGAATTAGTGTTTAGTTCTTACAGTTTATGTTTACTAGTTCAAAAATAGAAGAAATTTCCTGTTCACCTGAGGGAATTCCTATTTCTTTTCTAGTCCTATTAGGCTAGGAATATCCTTGGTCTACTGCTGTTTGAAGCTTCTTCTTGGGTGAGTTTTTCTCTTTTTGTTGGATGAGTTACTCTGGTAGCTGTTAATGCAGTTCCATATCTGGGCAGTGCAAGCAGAGGGTGTGCAACTAAAATGGAAAATGGCTGTCGTTATGTGACAAAATGTCTGATGACGTAGCTGAGGTTTAACTGAACAGAAAGAAATATTTTACTTTGAATTAGTCATTTTCTGCATAGTTAAATGCTTTGAAAGGGAGCACTAAATCTGAATCCTTAAATGCACAGCTGCTTAGCCAAATGATGAATACAGAACAAGCTCATTACCTTTGCAATGTATTTTGTTCCTGAGAGCAAAGCTGTGCTCAGTCTCTAGGATGAATTTAGTGTGAATTAATTTAAATAGGTTGCTGAGCAAACCTTAGGACAGGTTTACAGTCAAAATCCTCCCGGGTTAGGTGTGAATGTGAGCCCATGGAGATGTGTACATTCAAATCTACTTCCTGCACGCACTTACATGTAAGAGAAGACTGTCAGAGCAGGAAAATGCCATGCATCCACCTCCTGGAGCTGCCCAGAGCTCCTGGGAAAGGCTGGGCTGATTCTCAAAGCATGTGAGAGACTCCAGGGCGAAACAAAATGCTGGTTTCAGATTGCTTCCTCTTTGCTTTGTGGGATGAAAAAAGCTGTCGAGTACATTTAGATCTCATTCATCATTTAACCTTCACCTGCAGGATGTGGGATTTGAAACACGTGAGAAACGTGTGGTCTTAAAATACCAACATCCTTAGAACCTGGGGCGGGGTGGAAATCAAGCAAATTCAGTGAATCCACACTAGTGGTAGGTATTTTTAGTGAAAATATTACAATTTTTACTCGGAATAAGCATCTCCTCTAAAATAACTTAAATCCCAGACATGCATTTGTGCTTCTCTTCTGCAAGCAGACGCTGCTGCCAGGGCAGGAGGGCTGGAGCTGGCTGCGTTCCCCAAGCCATCTCATCTCCTACCCCCTCCAGGTGCCCAGCCCTCCCTGGCAGCGGTGCTTGGACTGCAGCTGCTGGCAGTTGCCACTGCCCTGTGCGTGGCAGGTGGATATTTTACACTGAAAATAAAAGTATCTCTAAAAAGCAGGCGTATCAGGCAGGTGTCCATGGCAATGCCGCTGTTTTTCCCTGCTCAGCTCCACCCTTGGCATCCCTTGGGCAGCTGCTCCCAGGCTTCCCTGCTCCTGTGCTGGGGTTTTCCTTCTGGATTTGGGAGTTCCTCTGTCTTGTAAATGAGCAGAAGTGCTTTAATTAAGTGCCGGTCTAGCTCTGGTGCAGCGAACAGCATTTGTAGCTGGCCTCAGCAGTCAGCCCCAGAGTGCTGCAGCCAGGGGAGGGACATCAGTGGTGCAGAGCCAGTTTGACTCCACAAGGCAGAGCCGCTTTACTGGGCGGAGCTGGGCTGTTTTATTCAGCCCGCTCCGAGCTGAGACAGGGCCATTCTCAGGGAATGAGGAGCTGCCTTGTGTTTGACAGAGCTCCGGAGCTGCTGACAGCACACTGACCGTAGTAGCCACATCCTGTTAGGATGGTGGCCCTCCAGCACAGAGGAGAACAGCACTGCGAGGTGATGGAGCCCTGCAAACTGCTCTGGTGTGTAGGTGCTAAAAAGCTAGAAGCAGAGAAGTTCTTCAGCCTTTTCTCAATATTCTGTGAGCAGACTGTCTTTTCTATGTAAACTATTTTAAACAAGGTCACAGTTCCATAAACTTCTTGCACCTGCAAGCTGTTTTGCAAGATTGTTATGGCTTCAACTTGGAAAATATTTTGGAATAGGTATCTTAGGACTTGGCCAATCCTCTCAAGGGGTGGACGGCCGAGGAACCAATTACCTATTGCCACTCAACACACTTTTGCCATCTATCCTATATAGTAGTCAGAAAATTATTAAAGCGCTTCCACTTGTTCATGAGCCTGGACTCTGTGTCGTTCTCTTTATGCGTCTCAGACGTAACAGCGACACTGGTGCACGAGCTCAAACAACAGGCCTGGAATAAACTCTGACTAAGCCCCGGCAGAAAGCAGGTGGGAAGCTGAACAGAAGTCATTCAGCTTGAGCAATGCTGTTTGCTACAGTGTTCACAAAATATAGAGAGTTTAAAGGCAAACAGGTGATTCACATACAGCACTATTTAATAAATGAAACCTGCAAATATTCTTCGCATTAACTGAGTTGCAGTTCACGCAGAATTGCTGTTCACACAAATCTTCCCTGTGTGCTGCAGCGAGGCTTTGCTCAGTAATGCTGACTCTGATGGCTTTTCTTGCCCAGTGTGGAAGCAAACCTCACAACTTTTTATTGGCGCTTCATCCCAGCGGTCTCACCTGTGTTCCCAGGCTGTGAAAGCAGATACAGTCACCGGTCTGCCCCTTGCAGGCAGGATGCAGTAACGGTTTCTGGGATGTTCCAAACCCATTTTGGCAATGCTGCCTGCATGTTCCATTTCGATAGCTGACGTGTTTTCCTGCCTTTGCACGTTGTTAGCAACAGTGGTGTTATTTATGCCATTTGATGGAGCGTGTGGCTTAAGCACGACACAGTGGCCCTGCCAGATAAACACTGAGTGTTGCTTTTGAGCCCTCAGTTAGCCGTTCCAGCTGTCCCCTTTGCAGAGGGTTCTTTTTTAAAATAAAGCCCAAACGGATGGAAAGTGATAAATACAATGCTGTTTTAGTAAAATGTGACCTACTGCCTTGGAAGAGATTCCCTCCTCTTTCCTCTTATAAGGACAGAAAAGCACATTCTCTCAATAATTTTTCCGGTATTTTGTGCATCTTATTTAATGTGTTGGTGTGAGCAGAAATGTTTGCTGATTGCTCATTTTTAAAATATCTGTACTATTGAAGCCGTGCAGTAAAGCAGGGTACTGTTCTATGCATATCTAGTTTGTAGGCACAGAAGAGAGCGATAAGCTTTTAGTGTTAATGATTTATTTCATTTTGGGGAAACAAGAAATATCATTTAGGAAATTCCATGAGAGATGGCAGAGTGCATTTCTTCTGCAATATTCTGCATTCATACAGAATGGTGGTTGTCCTTTAAAAAATTGAAAAGCTGAGTGCAGAGGAAATAGTCTAAAATTATCTCCCTGTTTACACCACTACATTCCTACCTGTTTATTTGAAATTCTCTCCTGCAGAGGTGATTAATGTAGAATAAAGCTAGAGAAATGAGGAGTGTTCCTGCTCCGGGGATCCAAATAATCACACAGATGTGAAGACACAATTTTGCTTTGAGACCCAGACTTTGAGCCTTTGTAGCATTGACTATTCAAACCAGTGTTGCCAGCGCAGTTGCTTTTTTTGCTGCAGAGGAGTTTGATGTTCCCATCAGGCTGGTGGCAGGGAACAGCTCACTGTGTCTTGTGGCTTTTGGAGATGTGCCTCCTCAGCCGCCGGCCCCCGAGGGCGAGCTGGCAGACCAGCTTCTTGGAGAATTTCAGAGCCACTGCTACTAAAATAAGGGTAACTGTCACTCCAGCGATTAAAATGAGGTCTCGCCAGAAGAACTGAAGACACTTGGTTGGGAGCAGCGTCGCGCAACCCCCCAGCTCGTTCCCGGTCAGCTGCCCCAGGGGCTTCATCCTCAGGTGAGCGGGGCTGGCGCACCTGAGCCGGGCGAGCGCGGGCGCGGAGACATCCTCCAGCCAGAGCTTGAGGTACAGGATGCGGCAGTCGCAGTGCCAGGGGTTGTCCCAGAGCTGCAGCTCCTGCAGGCGGCCCAGGCCGTCCAGGGCCCCGGCGGGCACGGAGGCCAGGCTGTTGTTGTGCAGGTGCAGGCTGCGGGCGAGGCGGGGCAGGGCGGGCAGCGACCGCAGCCCCCGAGAGCCGCACTCCACGCGTGTCCCCCGCGCCTCCCCCAGGGACGCGCAGCTGCAGGGCGACGGACACTCCTCAGCCGGGACCGCCGGCAGCAGCGCCCACAGGGCACAGCCCAGCACGGCCAGCAGCTCCATCGCCAGCTGCACGGACGACAGGGTAACACACAGGTGAGGGTCATTGCCCCCGCAGAGCCGCGGCAGTTATTGCCTGCCCAGGGTTAGGGTTTTGGAATGAAGTCTTTCGTGTTCTGCACGTCCCACAGAAAGCTCTCCCCTGACTTCAGCGCAAACAGAGCTCACTTCTTCCCCTTCCTCTCTGGTTCATAATTGTACAAAAAAAAAATACTATTAGTCAAAATTCTGGGACAGAATTCCCAGAATCTCCATCACCAGGAGGTGACAGGAAAAACCAGTTTAGTTTCAGGCAAAGGGTTTTCATCCTTTCCATGTCTTCATAGACGTAGTGTTAAAATTGTGTGTTGAAATCAGCTTTCAAAATGAAGCTTAAGGGATTGAATAATTGTAAATGTCTGAAAAACGTCTTTCTCTCTGAAGCTGAAATACTCATCTTAACCACCTCCTATGTCTTTGTCAGTGAGTTATTCTGAGTATCTTTGCTCTGAATCCAGATACTCATCTGTGACTTTTCAAGAAATCTACCGGAGCTTTTTTTCCCAAACTAAACATCTTAAAAGGACAGACTATGTCATCTGACTAAAAAAAGTTAAGTGATATTTATGGAAAAGATGATCTCTTCTGATTTAATATAGAAACAGCAAGAAACCCCAACTCAAACAGAAACAAGAACTGTGGCTAAACGGCAGAAGGGAAGGTTGGGGAGGTGCCTGGCTGACACTTACCCTGTTTGGTCCCTCTTGCTCCCTTTCCCTGTGCTTGGTGAAGCGCTGGAGCTCAGATGGCAGTGCAGGCTGGCTGCTCGAAGAGTCACCAAGGAAGTGTGGCAGAGAAGATGAGCGTTTTCCTGTGCAGGATGGAACAGCATCCCAGAGGAAGCTGCTGTTTATGGTTGTGCCGTGGCAGAAAGTGCTCGGGGCGGGCCTTGTGTTTGCTGCAGACAAGAGGAAATGCTTTGGGATTTTTGTTTTATTCCTAATGTATTTTTTCCTATTGCATCTGACAGTATCTGGAAAAACTCATCTGAAATTAAGTGGGTTTTTTTCCTCAGCTGTAAAAATCACCAGGTATAGAAGTTAGTTTGGGCCTGAGCTGCTGACAATCACAAGCCCCAGCGGATGGGGGAGCTGAAGTTTGCCTGTGAAATTGAGTTTTTCTGTATTAGTCAGCCAGGTTTGTTTAATATATGACTTCTCATGGCTTAAATAAAATCTGTTCAGGCCAGGACCTGTGTAGTGTTGTTTTGGGGACAGGCTTGGAGCTGTGTTCTGCTTTTGGAAACGAAGCCCAGGTGAGGTTCTGGTGTTGCAGATGAGCAGCAGAGCTGTGTTTCTGAGCTGTCCTTTCTTTGTAACATGGTGCTCCTGGGAGGACAGGAAGCTTCTGATGTATAAATTGTTCTGATAGCAACTCTTGTTGTCTAATTCTTACTTATTTTTAGAGGACTTTTCTTCATTGGGTCTAATGAGTCTTAAGAAAATGCCTCAGCGTGTATCTCTGCTCTTTAGCATTTGAAAAGGCAATTCAGACAGTGCCAGGGGGAAAAGACAAAAATACTTCAAACCCCGTTTGAGTTTTGATCTTTTCTGTGGGATGAGGAGAGCGATTCCTCCCTTGCTGAAGCGAGTGGTGAGTGGTTCATCTGCCTGTCAGATGTTGAGTGGCTGGACCTGTGAGTGGACTGCTGATGACAGGAAAGTCCTTCTGTCCTAGGGATGGTTTCACTGCTCTTGGAAAGTACATCCCAGAGGCCATGGGTTTCATGAACGTCACGTAAAATGTGAACTACTGCCTTGGAAGAGATTCCCTCCTCTTTCCTCTTATAAGGACAGAAAAGCACATTCTCTCAATATTTTTTCCTGTATTCTGTGCGTTTTATTTAATGTGTTGGTTGGTGTGAGCAGAAATGTTTGCTGATTGCTCACTTTTTAAATATCTGTACTTTTGAAGCCGTGCAGTAAAGCAGGGTACTGTTCTTGCATATCTAGTTTGTAGGCACAGAAGAGAGCTTTTAGTGTTAATGATTTATTTCATTTTGGGGAAACAAGAAATACCATTTAGGAAATTTGAGGTCTGTCTGCCCCTGTGCCCACACTATCTGTGCCATGTGCCTTGAGGAACGCTGCCACACGGAATCAGAACCTTCCTGTTACATAAGGAAATCAAATGCTGTGTCCTTTTGCGTTGGAACAGGAGCCGAACGTTCGGAATCCCCTGGAACCCACACTCACATCCTGTGCTGTCCTCACAAAGCTGGCCCCACGTTCCTCCAGGTGTCCCCGCTGGTGGCAGAGGTGGCTGCTCACGCTGAGTCCCCAGACCTGTCCCACAGGATGGGGCCCTGGCCAATTCACCAGCTCCCTGGGGAGGGGAAGATGTGCAGGGAATATCTGGCAGAAGCACCAGGCATTTGCCTTTATGATTTTAGGACTATAGCTTTTTGTAGGCCAAATGAGGATTCTTCATTTAAGAGGATTTATTAAGACCCAATTTGAAAAAAAAAAAATAGTTATAATCTGCTATAATCTTGTTAGGGTATGAAAGTATTTTTTCCACAGAGAGAATCCATTTGAAGTTTTTGTGAATGAGAGAGGCTCTGTCTCCTCTCGGTGGAGAGGGATTTCTGGGCACTCCTGTTTCCCAAACAACCCCTCTCTCCTCACCTCACCCCCCAAAAGCCCCTTTCTCTGGATTAGCTTTCTTTGGAGGCCTTGACTTTTCCAGTGAGTTCGGCGGGGGCCGTGCCTGCTTATTCAGGGAGGAAAAGGGCTGAGGGGAGATTACTGCTTTCCTTGTGGTTAAGAATAAAAGCTGCAAGCTGGAGATAAATGTGCAGATCAAACGCGTGACCTGCTGAGAGCAAATTCAGGCAGAAGATGCCATTATCTTTTCTAGTCACTTTTAAGGAGTTACAGTCATTTATTGCTGTCAATGACCTGTTCTTGACCTAGAAAGGCAGAAGTTTTCTCAAGCACTATTTCCATTTCCCACACAGAAAAAACTGGCCACCTCACACTGTCAATGGACAGCAGAAGTGCTTCTCATTTAAAATCTCTCACCTCGATTCAGTCTGTTCTTTTGTACTTTCAGCGAGGTTGGTGAGAGCAGACTAACCAAAATAGATCTTTGTAATTGGACGTGAGTCACTGGTAATTAATGAATTGTACAAATAAGTGAGAAGAGGGATAAAAAAAGATCAATCGTGAAATTCATTCTCACGCCAAGGAATATTGCTGGCAGAAAGGAATTAAAGAAAAACTGTGGTTTCTCTCAAATCGGGGGTTATTGTTGCCCGAGAGCCGAAATGTTCCTTTTACCTGCTTCACTCTGCAGAGCTGGCTGTCAGAGCCTTCTGAGTATTTACACACAGGGGGACTCAGAGTTTCCTCCTGTCCACATTCCTTCCTGCTGCGCATCTATCGTGGTTTCGCCTAATGTGGTTTTGCCTCTGTCGAATCAAAAATCCCACTTCCTCAGATTATTCCACAGGCAGGTAAAGTCTCGTCATTTGGGAAATTCTTCTCCTAAACGGTGCTCCACCCATTTTATCAAGAAATTCTCTCTCCTCCCGCCTGTTCTCATGAGGAACTTCCTCCTCTTTGCCGTTTTCCCCATTCAGAGCTGCAGGCAGTGATCGCTTGTTTTCCCACTAGGTGTCATCCAAGTTATTTTGTCCTTAAATGCTGAGCATCCACTGAATCGCCCCTTAAGCTACAATTTCTCAACTCAAAAGAATTGCCTGAAAGAACGAAATGTTGTGTTCTTTTTAGGATATTATTTTCCACTGTCTCCAAGATACAAATATATCCGAGGTGCACAATGTGTGTATTAAGTGATCCGTCTAAATCAGACGGCTAAAAGCACATGTTTGTGTTTTATGGAACTCGGAGGGTTTTGAGCCTGGTCATGAAAATATTCATGGTCAGTTTGGACTCACACGGTCCTGGGCTGGGCAAACTGGAGGCTCTGTGCCCCTCTCTGCCTTGCTTGCTTTGCTCTCAAGGAAAGCAGCTCTTCTTCTAGCTCTTTATGCACAGTCACCGTCGTTAAAAATACAATACAGCGCTCCAGTCAGACACAACACAACACTGCATTTATGGGGATGTTTTATTTAGGATTGGGATTGAGCGTTCAGAGCAAATCTCCTGCTCTCTGTTTTCCATGCGTGCCTTTTATGTTAAATTAAATTGCAATACTCACTCTGGAAACACCTGGGGTTGGTGCTAATGGAGGTTCAGTGCTTGGACCAGACTAAAGGTAGTCCAAAACAGTCCCTCCTCTCCTGGTATAGAGGGTTGGACGTGGTATCCTCAGTCCCTGGCTGTTCCACTGCTCTCATCCAGTTGTTTGGGCCATTGTTTGTTGAATTCCCAGGTATCCATGAATGTACCTTGTTCCAACGCTCTGCCACCTATTCAGGCAAGCCTGCTAAAGGGATTTGAGCATCTTTACCAATTTGTGGCATGGCAGCTGTGGCAGGATTGCAAAATGCATGAGATTATTCAGCACTGAGTGTTGTGGTGCCGTCCTTGTTTAAGGAGTCTGGTGACAAAAAAAAAAAAAATCAGCCCTCAGCCCCTTTAGCTAAAGCTCTGCTGTTTTCTGCTTGAAGAGCTGGAAATGTAGAAGGCAGGGCATTGAACTTTATGGCCGCACTGAACAGTTGTTCTTGGAAAGATCAATTAGAAATTAATTAGTGCCTGATGTAAAAGACCACATTGGGAAGGCCCAGGTGACGAGTTTACCACGGGAACTCGCTGCAGAATTTCCCTCGCTGTCCATAGCTGATAAAGTGGCTATTTTTATAGTGTCCTTTACAAAGCTGTGGCTTCATGGGTTTTGAAATAAACCAGTAGACTCTGGATATCTATCCAGTGATGAATTAACTTTCCCCAGCGAGAGCAGCTCCAGCCCCACTGCTCCTGCCCCACCAAAGCTGTATTTACACACTGTCTGTGGGGCCCACCCTTGCAGATGTGCCCAGCTGCTTGCTGTGCACAGTGACCCGCAGGAGAGTTTGCCCAGACTCCTGATCACACACGGAGAGCCCCAGAAAGTCACTGCAGACAGATCTAATCGCGTTCTGCTGAATGCCTACTGCCCAGCAGCTGGGCTGTCGGGAATGCCCAGCCCAGCTGCCCTGTTTCACCCATGAGGAGGTGTCAGAGTGCAGAGCTGTCCTGGGGCTGGGAGGACAGTCCTGAGCCATCTCCAGCTCTGCAACCACACAGAGTTTGCTGCAGGGTGTGAGATAACATTATTGCAAATCCCAGTTTTCAGTTCTTGCCCTGCATCCTCAAAACCATGATATTTGCATCTCAAAGCAATCTAGGATATTTAATTTTTTTCTTTTTTCTTTTGATGGGCTTGATATTTTGAGCCATTAAAGTCCACATTTTGCCAAGTCCTGCTCCTGGTCCTTAAGGCTACAGATTGCTGATGAAAGCTGATCATGTGCTTCAGGTTCTGAAGGAAATCCTTTATGTGGTGTGACCTGTGATAAAATCTCAAGAGCTGAAAATGCTGCTGTGCTAATCCTATTATTTCCTATCACTGCATGCTGATATACAAACAGTAGGGAGAGTCAGTTTTATCAAGCTGGCAGCTGAATTAATCACATGGTCACTTACAGCGGGGTATAAATAAGCAGCAGCTCCTCTGAGGAGAATTGTACATTCATTAAAAGATGCTGCAAGCCTCTTCCTGCATTATCTAATTATCTCTTTGCCCTCGTTTGGCGTCTGGAGCCCAGTGTTGCTGACTGTATTCGGGGAAACTTCCTACATTTGATGGAGCTGGTTGGAGGTTATTCACAATTTCTTTCCTCATCAGTTTTGATAAATCCTGGTGGTTTGATGTTGTCCTGCAGTGCCACTCGTGGTGGCATTCTCTCCACGCTGACAGGCACAGCGCAGCCAGAGAATCTCTGTCTCTGATGGGGAAACCAGAGCCTGGAATGGGAGGAAAGTTCTCTGTCCTCTCCACTCAGCAGCTCTCCCTGTGCACGGCTCTGAAATCACTCAGTGTTTGCCTCTTCCTTGGCTGTTTCTGCACCCTCAGCTGCTCCAGCTAAAGGACAGTGCTCAGGGTTTATGACTGCAGAAAATCTGTCAGCTTTGCTTTTATTTTTTATTATTTTTTTTAAACAATAATGCTTTTGTTTCCTTTGGTTAGAAAGGCAAACTAAAGATTTTGGATCTTTTATTAACCCTGCGAAAAGTTTCTTAGGTTGATTTTAAATTACAGCTTGTCTGCTACTTTTTTTCTCTTTTTTTTTTCCCCCACTATATTTTAGCATGTAAGAACCTATACAGCTTTCTTTGATCAGAAGTGCTGGAGATTTACATTTATTAGATGAGGTGAAGGTCAGTGCTCTTGCTGGGAGTCTGAATTTAAAGTATTGAGTTGCAAAAGGGAAATACTAAAAATTAGAAGCTTTTTAAAATGGTTGTAGCCTTTATCATAATTCTCTAGGTATGTAGTTCTTGATGAGAAGGAAAAACCTATCTAAATAAGTTGCATTTCTGTATGGATAGGTATTTTAAAGGATGTTTACTGTGCTTTAACCCTGAAACACCCCAGGTAAACCAAAGGTAAGAGGAAATCTAAACCAGGCTGGCATGAAGTGCGTGACAGGTAGAAGTATTTAAAATATTTGAAACAATAGGAAGATCATTTGAACTATCTCATTATTTCAGATTTGAGTTGTTTGATCTGATTTAGATAGCTTACACTTTATTCAGAAGCAGATTTAAACTGGTGGATGTGAAGTTGAGGTGGATGCCCCTTTGGTCAGGGCTTTCGTTCAGGATATGGCAGCACTGGGTTTAATTCCTCGCTCTGCATAAAATGCAGTTATTTGTGCAAAGTGGAGCAGCTCCAGCAGGGAAGATTAAGGAGAACCCAGCGGGTCAGCACTCCCTGCAGTGGGCAGGGAATTCATGGTGATGTGGGAGGCCAGAATTAAGTCCCTCCTCAGTCATATCCCATCTTCCCCCTCCCGGGTGAGAACCATGCCCCTGGAGTGCTGGCCATCCTGCAGAGCTCTTGGAGCAATTTATACCCACAAAATGAAGTTTGGTTTGATGAAGTGCACCTTCTCTGGCCAAACTATTTCAGTGGAAAATTCCCGTTCTGCTTGCCAAGTTTGTCCTTCCTCCAGCTGCGTGAAAGGACTGACACATCACCTCCTCCTCCTCCTCTGCCGCCCCGAGGCTTCACCTGCTGGGTCCTTGTCACTCTCCGCAAGGCAGAGCCGCAGCCCAGGCTCCTGACAAATCCATCGGTGGTGTTCTTTTCTGTCCTGCTGGGTGGTTTCCATGGTCTCTGCTTCTCCTCTCAAATCAACACGTAGCACCACTGTTAAATAGCTGCCCATTAAACACAGGTCAATAATTCTTACTTTTACTCCTCAGAGCCACTGCCAGGCTGAATTTTTGGGGAGCCCCAGAGCAAGGGGACAGCCTGGCTGTGCTGTGCTGCACTCCCCGTGTCCCCTGGAGACTCCCCTGTGCTCCCCTTCCTCCTGTCCCCACCTCCCCACTCCTTTAAAGGTCACTCTGCTGGAATCATTCTTCGCCCCAGCGTGCCCTGCATTGATTTTCCACCTTTCTGAGGCTCCCAGCTCCTGCTGCGAGCTCCCCATTTCCATAATGATGTGCTTAACAATTGCTGCCGTGCGCAGGATTAATTTCACACTTTGGGAAGGGCGCACTCACTTGCCAGACTGGATTCTTTGTAGTGTCAACTCTGTTGAAGTGGTGACATCATTTTCTCCTCTGTTGTCTGGTAACTTTGATTTTTTTCGTGTTCTTGATTTGGTTTTTTTGTTTTTTTTTTTAACTTTCTGAACAGAAATGAAATTTTCCCTCCTTATTATTCAAGCCAGATTTTTTTTTTTTTTTTAAATTGCAAACAAATCATATCTTTTTTCACACAAGCTGAGGCAACTTTCAGGATGGCCCTGGATTGGGATGCCCTCAAAGCCCCCCAAGCACACACTGGTGCACTCACAACCTCACTGCTTTGAGGTGGGCAGGGATTGATCCCTTTGCACCGAGGTCATTTCTCTTCTCATAATTGTGTAAAGTACTTCCAGGAGTTTTTTGGGGTCTATTTAGCACTCTTGCACTGTAACGTGGTCGTAGTAGGGCCATGAGGTGACTTACCAGCATTTCTGTGTCCATACCTGCTGTAATTTGTATGGAAATTTTGATGTGGCAGTGGCTGGACCAGGAGTGATAGGGAAGAAAGAAAGAAAAATGTGACTTGTATTTGCTATTTGCTTGTGTGACAATTTATGAGCCAGCCATAGCCTCAGCTACAGTCCCACTGTCCTTCAGAGATCTCCAACTGTTTATTTTCAGCAGAAGTTACGACCAGGTCTCCATAACGTTATCATTCAGCAGCAGATGCAGCTTTCAAACTGTTTGTGGTGTTCATTCACCTGTGCAGGAGTGAAGCGAATCTGTGAGGAGGAATTTCCAGAGATTTCATACAAGTTGCTGGAATTAGTTCTTCCCATTTTTAGTAGCAGTAGTTGATGGACCTGTATGCTGATTTTTGTAATTAAGTCTGTGTCTGATTACAAGGCAAAGTCAAATGTCCTGTAAGATTTGAGAAGCCTTCCTGCTTTTTAGTTCTAAGCTCCCTTTTTTCCTTAAAAAAGAGGAACAGATTAGCAAGCTTGGAGTTGCTCTTTTCTTGCATGAGCAAAAGAATAAAGATGAGCAAGGTTTTAAAGGCCTCTACATTATAAACCAGGTTAGATTCTCATGACATTGGGGTTTTTTCCATCACACAATGGGATTCAGTGGAACAGTTTAAGTGAACTTAAAGAGTTGTTTTGTCAAAGGTTGTTATTGAGAAAAGGCTGAAGAATTTCTCTGCTTCTAGCTTTTTAGCACCTGCAGGCCTGCATGGGCTGCTCCTCCCCGTGCCCGTGGGGAGAGGGTGTCTGTGTGTTTGTGGCACGGTAATGTCAGAAATGGGGAGCTGCTGCTGCCATCCTCGTTGCAAGGAGCGTGCTCCAGTGGTGGGGCTGGTGAGGGGCTGCTTGCTCTGCTCTGCCCTGCGAAGGTGACCCAGAAATGGTTTCCGTGGCAGCTCCACGCTGGCCGTGGCAGGGCTCAGAGCAGACCCCAGCAGAAAATGGTGTTGAAAAGCTGAGCCCGTTCCTGAGCGACTTTCAAACGACTCTGAAAAGCTGGTGACATTTTTGGGTGGCTATCAATCCTTTGGTGGATGAGTCAGTGGTGTGTCTCAGCCCTGGGCATGACAGATGTTGGCTCATAAGCAATTAGATGCTGTTCTGACTTCTGCTGTCCCCAGAGCTGATCTCTGCTGGTGGAGCTGCAGAGCCTGACAGGAGAGCGACTTGCCCTGCTGTGTGCTGGGCTAGCACTGCCTGTGCAATGGATTTGACTTCCACAATCAGTTTAGAAACAAAAAAAATCCTCCCATGGGTATAGCATGTTCTTTATTTAAAAATAACATTTTTTATCGAAATGGTATTTTAAGTCAAATTGTATCAGCCTCCACATATTTTCTCTCTTTTATTTTCCTTTATCTGTTTTTGGCAACCTTAAGAGGTGGAAAATTCCTCACAAAAGACTGGACCTTGCCTTTGTTCGAGACCATTTTTCCACTTGTAATTGTGAAAAAAAAAATCAGTGAGAAGCAATCAGCAAAACCAAGGCTATCAAACAATAAAACCTTGAAGTACAGAAATTATCTCGAACTACAATACTCAAACCCTCAGCTCTTATGACCTTTCTGCCTTGCAGGGTGCACGTGGGTGAAACCACTTGAATACTGATAATTTTTCAATGTCATCCTGCAATCCTTGTTTACTCCTTGACAGAGATAAGTTATCTCACAGCTCTTTGAGGCAGAACCATAAACCAGTAATTTATGATGTAATTTGGTTTGTGCACCCCAGGGAACCCCGTGGGGTTTGAGTCCTGCCCACTGGGACCCAGGTAAAGCTGCCTGGGGTGCAGAGCTGGTGCTGCTCATCCCCTGCAGCGAGGATGAGCTGCAGTTACACCCTGAGTAGGAGCAGTGCTCGTGGGAGCAGCACAGGACTGGGTGTATTGACGGAATCACGGGATGGCTGGGGTTGGAAGGACCTTAAAGCCCATCCAGTGCCACCCCCTGCCATGGCAGGAGCACCTTCCACTGTCCCAGGCTGCGCCAAGCCCCCTCCAACCCAGCCTGGAACATTCCCAGGGGAGTCCACAACCTCTCTGGACAACCTATTCCAGTGCCTCACCACCCTCACAGCAAAGGATTTCTTCCCATTATCCCATCTAACCCCACTCTCAGCTCAAAACCATCCCCCCTTGCCCTATCCCCCCACACCTTCATGAAAAGCCCTCTCCAGCCTCCTTGTGAGCCCCCTTTGGGCACTGGAAGGGGCTCCAAGGTCTCCCCAAAGCCTTCTCTTCACGCAGAGTGAATTCTGGTTTATTTCCCGGGCTACCATTGAAGTTAAAACCAAACAGCTGTCTGTATTCTGTGCTGCAGGTTTTGGCAGAGGTGGGAATTTAGGGAGACATTTTCCTACTGATTCTGACACCCTGCTGTCCTTTTGGGAGTTTCATTAGACAAAAATACAGTTGTATTGGCAGGAGGAAAACTGGCCATGAATCGAATTTGCTGTCCAGCTGGTGACTGGGTCTAAAACTCCAGTTAGGAATTCTAGAATTCCTCTGAGCTTCTTCCTTCTCTTCTTTTGTTCTGCAGTCTGGAAACGGGTGGGGGATCAAGTCTAGGAGCAGGCAGTTCTCCAGACAGAGAATCTGAAATGGTTACAGTTCAGAAAAATATGAGCATTTTAGGAAATAATGTCGTTTAAGAAGTGAGTCTCACTTCAGGGAAGTTTGCTGTAATGCAGACACCCCTTTGAGTGAAGAAGTGAGTGAGCTGCATAAAACAAGGATGTTTTGCTTTGCTAAGCTGAGCTCTTCCGTGAGTACCTCAGACCAGGTGTGGGGTCTGATGCTTTCAGCCTCGAGGTAATTTGAAAAAAGTTGAGGGGCCAAAATGAACTTGAGCTCTTTTGGCGTGCTGAGGCAAAAAGAAGAGACAGAAAAGTAGAATAGAAACCCAAAACCTCTGAAAATCCCAGTCTTTTGAAACTAAAGTGTCGTTAAGGACATAAGGGTGATTTTAATTTAATTTCACCCTAAGAAACACACTCCATAGCTTTTGTATTTTGGGGAATTATACCTAAAATAATTAAGAAAATAAGACAATGTAAATACTAAGGGATTCAGTGTCTTAAACTCCATGAAATTATAAATCTGAGAGAGACCCTGTGGCTGGTAGTGCCAGTGTGGCGGTTTAGTGTCACTCTCACACCGAGCAATTCCGTTTTATGCAGCACTGTTTAAAATGTTCCTTTCTTCCTAATCCCAGCTCCTTTCATCGCTGCAGCGCACCGTGTAACAGATTAAAGGACAGCATCATGAAAGGGAGGAGTTCTAATTCCAGCAAATGCTGGTGCCAAGGGTTTTTTCCTTCCAAAGTGTGCACAGATGCACTGAACCCCTTGGAGCAGCTCTGGCTGGACAAGGACACACTTTGATTTGCTGCAAAACTTCTGTGACTCAGCGTAACCTCTGTGATGAGCCCTCACTGCCAAATACTCCAGAGAGAGTGGAAATAAATGGGACAGCTGTTAAATAACTTTACAGATCAGGTGGGCTTTAATTTACTAATAGTTAATACCTCCTATAAAGTAAAAAATAGCGGGAGGGGGAAACTCTCCTTGAGAAATGTAACTTGTGCTAGAAGTGTGAGCCCCTCAGAGGTTCTCCCAGGGAGAAATATGCCAAATGGGAAGGGGGATTATATGCCAAGGGGAAATAATGCCAAGGGGAAGAGACATTGAGAATGAAGCCAAATCAGAAAGCTTGTTTTGTGGAAATGTTCTGGAGGTCAGGGGAGAAAATATGCACGCTTCCTTTTAGGGCCAGTTTTCGGGTTTTACAGAAAACTAATAAACCCAGCAAGTGAGTTTGTGGGGATCTGAGGAGATGCAAAGTCCGTGAGAAACAGGCTGCCAGGTCTGGGGGACACGGGAACAGGAAAAAGGGTCCAGATGGTTGCAAACCCAAATGCTGCAAGAATCCTGCAGTAAATGAGGATCCACAGCCGGCTGTGTCCCTGCATTGCAATCCTGCTCCTGAGTGTCTCACCTGCCAACTGTGCACACAGATCAGGCTTATTTCATGATTTCCTGGCATTTTCCCTCCTTAGACCTCTGCAATATTCCTGGGAAAGTCTGACAGAGCTGCACAAAACAAAAGCTGACACTTCATGGGTTTTTTAGCAAGTGAACCCAAGCAGGGATCCAACTTCTGCTCATTTAAACTTTTACCTGTGGCACATTTAGAGGCTGGTTTCTGTAGGATATAATACTAGCACATACCTCAGTATATACTAAATAATAGTATATTATGCCCTGGTGTTTTATTAGTAATATATTTAGCATTAATAGTCAGTTTTCTTTCTCAGAGGGTGAATGTTGCTCTATGTATGTATGTCCTGTCTAATGTAACTATAAGAAAAATGTACATTAACAATATATATCTATTCTTAAAATCTTCCTCTGCTAAACCACAAAAAACCCCAAAACACAAAAAAACCAACGAGGTAAAACACCATTGAACAGAGTTTGTTTCATTGTTTGCACGACACCTTTTTTGCTCTCCTTTAAAATGAAAGTAATACAAATTTTTGTACCAATGTGGCTCAAATGTGCCACAATTTTTAATGGAGGTGTGTGTGAGCTACACAGCGTGTTCTGAACGGAAAGGAGTGGAAATCTTATTCCCCATCTTGCATTGTGGACCTTATTCCTGTATCAAAACCCTTTTCCTGGGAAAAATTCATACGTGCAGAGTTGAATGCTCTTATTTCATTGCTGGCATTATCTCAGGCAAATCATTTCACAATCTTTAAAGATCCACAGTGCATCTCCTCAATAACATAAATTCAGCTGGCTCTTTTAGGAACTCTGCCTCTTTAGTTTCTGCGTTTGACAGGTGGATGACACAGCAAAAGCACCTTGGAAGAAAACTATTTTTTTACTTTTTCCCCGGGAATTATTTTATTGTTGACTAAAACGTTCCATGGCACCATGATTAGGCCCAGCTTTTTACATTAATTGGTCTACATGTGGGGCCTAACTTTGTGTCTCTGCAGTTGCGTTGAGGGAAATTAAACTTGAGAACTCACTTGTGCACTGCACGAGTTGTTTTGCTGACACAAAACGGCAGCAAAGTGAATTTTTCAGCCCTTCCTTTCCCCGAGAGCCTGGGAACAAGATTGCTTTGGGCCTTCTTCAAGCACTTAAATTTAACTTTTTATGTGAAGCCTGACTGTTGTCAGGAAAGGCTGCTGCATATTCCTAAGGCACCTCTGTAATTGCAAATATAAAATTCAGCAGAGCAATAAAAAAATCTAGCTTCAGAGTTAAATAAGGTGAATAATTGAGTGAGAAACACGGAGCCCTTAAAACCTGCACTGCTGGCACACACTCCTGGGTGTGTTTATCACTCAGCTTGTCACTCGTAGGGATAACAAATCCAGGGATAACAAATCCAGGGATAACACAGGCTGCCTTGGCTTTGGAGTGGGGCTGCCACGAAGGCTGCAAACTGTGCCCAGCCCCTGCACAGCCAGGGCTGCAAATCTCTGTGGGTCAGGTGAGGGTGGTGGGCACAGTTTGGTACCAGTCCAGCCCCAGGGGCACCCCCAGAGCTGGGATTTGCAGCCCAGGTGAGGCAGGGCTGTGCTCAGCCAAGGCGCTGGTGCTCTTCCTTTGGGTCAATCCTTGCTCCTGGCCAGTCCAGGCGTGGCTGAGCTGGACAAATGTCCTTCATTCCTCCTTCCAGCTGCCCGGGGGCTGGTTGGGCTCAGCAGGAGATCACCAGGGGGTTGGACAGGGACGGTGGGCTCTGAGCCTGCTCCATGGGCTGCCTGTGCGACAGCTCACAGGCTGTCAGCTCCTGCTGAAGGGTGTCCAGCACTTCGAACAGCTGGGCTTTGCCTTGGGAGAGAAAATTGCAAACGTTAGCATTTGAGCAAAGGAAGGAAGTCGCAGTTTCACAATCATTAACAAGCTCTTTTCTTCACAGGTGCCATTTCAAGTGGTTATCATAAAATGTCCAAATTTTGTGACCACATAATGAATTCCTGTCCGTAAAAAAGGTGAGCAAAACTGGGCTCAGCTGTCTTCTCTGTCAGTTCTCTTGCACCATTCCCTGCCCACTGAGGTCTCACATACTCGTGTGAACAGAGACTTTCACATCACGATTGCCAACCCAGCCATCCATTCCGACTTGTCAGAAAAAGGTGTTTGATTACAAAGGCTTAGGAAAGCTGCTCAGCTCTCACGCAGTGCACAGCCAGACAGTGGGACGCAGAGAAGGTGAGCTGTTTGTGGCAGTGGTGATGCAGAATGGACAGAGCCACACTTGCTGGAGTTTTAGGGAGCTGAGCTGGGCTGCTGTCACAAAGGGAGGAACTTTCTTTGAGCAGCATCCCTTGGAGCCCCTGTTCCTGTGCAGGATAATTGGCTGTACCTTCTGGGCACTGTGCTGTGGATACAAACAGTCTCCTCTTCTGTTCTCCCAGGAGAACATCAAACCTCAGCTCAGCTGTGGTTTCTCTCTGTACTGGTGTCCTGCAGCCTACACAGGTCTGTCTTTGCCCTCTCTTCTCTGCTCCCTCTGCAGCTGAAGAGCACAGCTTGGCTCTGGGCTGCCTGTGCCCTGGACTGCCGGGCACGAGGGAAAACAGGCTTTGAAACTGCAAACCCCAGAAGGGTTCCATGCTCTTCTCCCTAAATCCCCGTAAATAACATTCTCCAAAACTGAGCCCCCCGGCCACATCTGGTCTTTTCTAATCTTGTCTTTGACTACTTTGCCTGCCTATTAAAAGCACCTCCAAGCCATGTGCCGGGGACAGGATGTTCATTTCTTGGAGGTGAGTACAAATGTTCTGCTAACAGAACCAAGTAATCAAACCAAAGCCCTGGGGCTGTGATCCCTGCACGGCTCCTGCAAAGGCAGCCCCAGACCACTGTCAGGGGACTGGAGTTTGCAAGTTTGATTTTCACACGAGGAACATGAAATGCTGTCACCAGAGGAGTGCAGGTTTGATGTGGTTTCTGTGCAGGACTGTTCTGATGTGTAAATCTTGTGTTGCAGCAGGGGAACACAACACACTGGGGTAGCAAACCTGAGAAATAGCTGCATTACACACTTGGCCATTTTCCCACTTTCTTGTACCCATGAAACTCTACAAACATTTGTAGGACACTGAATTACCCCCCAAAGGCCAAATTTCAATTAAAATTTGGCTAAAAAAGCACCCTTGATGTGGTTTTGATGTGTCACAGACTAGAAAGCATCACTTTCTATAGATAATCTTCTTGCAAACTACTTCCTTCTCCCTAACCTGTACCCCAGGATTTGAAATATCCTTTTCCCACCCATCTGTGTATTATCTAGTGTTTTTTCCCAAAAGGACACTTTTCATCCTTCTTGGTCTTTATACGTGATATATTTTCTTACCAGGCTGGGGGTCACGGCAGGATTCCAAAGTGCTCAGCAGGATTTTCCCCAGGGCTCGCTTAGATATGTTCTTTATAAAACAAAACAACATTATGGCACAAATACATCCTTCACCACTTTACAGACATGCAACAGAACCCATGTGCAGGGTATTTACATTTGAAAGCTAAACCAAAATGATACTGAATCCTGATTAAACGCAAGACTTGATATTTGCTTTACTTTCAAGCATTTTATCTTAGACCTTGGCAAAACAGCAGTTTGTAGAGGGTTGTAATTCCTTAATATGGCTGTGGAAAGAGAAATAAGGATTTTTCAGTGGAAAATACAGAATTTTGCAGAGTGTGTGCCTAAACAGCTGCAGGTGGGAAGGAGGGTGAGCAGAGCAAAAGCTTTTTGAGTCCTCTGCCAGGTCTGTGGGGAAGGGCAACTGAACCTTGGGGTGTTATTTTAGAAAGGGTCTTCTCAGACCCAGCTGAAGGACAGTGCAGATGTCCTGTGGCAGGGCCACTGCTGGATCTGGAGATGTAATAAACATTAGACAAAGTGAGAGCACTGTAAAAACTGCTCAGGATTTGGATGGGCTCTCTCAGTGGTGGTTTTACGTAAGAAATCTGCTGGGACATTACATAATGTGCCTGGAAGTGCAAACTCTCCTAACTTGCTGTCAAGACACGGGTGTGCTTTCTGGGAGATGGTCTTGCAATCAGTGTAATTAGCACTCAGGGAGCCTGCATCTGCAGGGACAGGTTGTTCTTGCTAGAACTGCAAGGAGTGGAAATGGAAGGAAGCAGTTCTGGGAGGAAGATGCTGTTACCTCCAGGCAGAGCTGGCCTTTGGGCCCCTTCCACCGGCTTGGCTGCCCCAGTGGGGACTGGGGCAGAGTGGGAAGCAGTTTGAGGATTTCACATGGCTTCAGCAGCACAGTGAGAGGTTTTATTAGTCCTGACAAGATGTGTATGTGCCTTTGGACATGCTCGGTGGTGGGAGGTTCTGTTGCAAATGAGGTGCTTGGGATATTTCAGACAGGAAGGTGAATATGCTGGAGAAGCGACACCTGAACCCACAGGTTCTGGTGGATAAGGTTTCTGTTGTCTTAGGTATATCCCACCAGGGACTTTCGGGGATTCTTGCTAAAGTCTCGTGGGAGTTTCATTCCTTTAATGCTGACTCAGAGTTACATTAGGGTGCAGTTAAACAAAGGTCCTGTTCTAGAAGGAAAAAACACGTGTTCTGGGATCTTCCTGATTAGTCACTTCTTCGTTTTCCTCATTTCCCCTAAATTTTGGGTTAGAGGGTAATGAGCTTGAAGATTCAGCTCCAAGGAGATCTCTAGGCTTTTAGAAAGCCAGCCTCAGGGGTCTAAAAGCTTTCTGTGACCACCAGGCAGCTCCCAGGGCAAACACATGTAAAAGTCTGTCCTGCTGTAAAGGATTTTGTACTTAGCAGAAGGGATGAATATAATTTTTAGTTTGGAAAGGACGCTACAAAACCCAGTTTTCAGTCCCAGGACTGCTTTCTCACCATACCAAGTCTCGGAGTTGTTGAAGAAGTTGCAGAACATCCATGAGCTTCTCCTCCACCAGGGACAGCCGAACCCTCTCCGTCTCCAACATCTGCAGCTCCAACTTCAGCAGTTCCGCCTCCTCCACCTTCTGCTGCAGCTCCCCAAGCAAGGGGCCTTTCATCTGCACAAAACACAGCAAATTAAGGCACTGGAGCTTTCCCTTTCTTGCCCAAGAATTGCAAAGCTGAGATTTCCCCCTTTTGTGGTAAATGGGGCTCACTCCAGAAGATTCTCCCAAAGGGAAGAACATTTCTTTAATGTGCTACATAAAGTGAAACACCAAGAGTTGTTAGGAAATCTGTGCTTTGCTCCTGTGCACAATGGGAGTTCATTCCTCACTGGATGCAGGCAGGTCATTCAGGAATTTTAAACATTACATTTATTATATATATATATTTTTTTTTTTAAATACTAGCACTGCTATTTCAGCTTTCTCCCCTTTTGCATTCCTGTTGTCCTCTACAAAGTGTAACTAATTTGTGTGCCCTCACCACAGTCATATCTTTGTCTTGCAGCTCCTCCACAGCAATCACCTGTACATTCAGCGAGACAAGGAGATGTGCTGTCCCTGCTGCATTGGGAAGCAGGTGAGGAACACCACGAGGAGCACCCTCGCCACTGTTTCTCCTTGCTTTTCTCCAGATGCTGGGATGAACGTCTCACTTGACCCTGTATGGCAGTTCATAAACTAATTGTCTTTTTAATTAAGCTGGCAGCTTGCATGCAAGCTCGTATAGGAAATAATTGGCATTTCTTTGCAACACTGCACTCGGCAGCATAACACTTTATTTTTAGACTTCACTCATGCTCTCCCCATCTGTTATCCCCAGGTCACCACCCTGGCTTCAGGAGAAGCTATTTTCAAGTGTTTGGTTGTTGGAAAGTAGAACTTTCTAGCCATGACAGATCTCAGAACTCTGTCATGCCCTGGTTTTACAAGCCTCGGGCTGAAGCAATTATCAATCAGTATTTGAGAGCGCTGCCCTTCACTTGCCTGCTGAGCCTATTGCTTGTTAGCTCTGCTGTTATTTGTCTGATTTTCCACACCCAGCCGGTGCATCTGGAGCCATGTATAAGGTACTCCTGTCAGGTTCAGAGAAGGTGTTGGTGGTTCATTTATTAAGCCAATATACTCATTTGCAAGGTGCTTGAGACAGAGCATTCCTCAGTCTTCCTGTTTGTTTTCTGTTGATTACAAGAAGAGCCACCTTTTTGACAGGAATTTCTGATTACTTGTCTGTTGTGCAGCAGCAAGCTCCTCCCCTATGACTGCTGGATAACATAAAAGGACTTAAGAATAAATTTCCTAACAGGTTCAAAATTATTCATCCCACAGATATTTAATTCATGTCACGGTGAGCTGGCACTGTGTCTTCTTCACCTTCTTCACCTCCCTGCTTGCCTCTAAATCAAGAGCAACAGATCCCATCTTTCTTCTGGAATTTTGTATTTATCTGTTGGTAATGGTGCTCTTCCAGACAAGCTGCACAGAACTAACATCCCTCAGCAGAGATGACAAAGAGGGCAGCATGATGCTGCAGAAGAAGATGGCAACCTCAGAATGGGAAAGAAGGAGAAGGAAACTGGCACTACCTGCAGATAGTTTTTTTCTGTGGATTGATGTTAATCAGTAGAGAAGGAACCTTTGTGTTTCTCTACAGAACATTGCAAGGACAAATTGTCATTGAATACTGGAAATTGTGTAAGGCAGAAGTAGGATTTTATTCCGGTTTTAATTTTTTTCCCTAACAAGTAAACTCTTCCATTTAATTTAGTCAAGGAAGAAAAGTACATGAGATACTGATAAAACACAAGGGATGGCAACACGTAAAGAAGTCGAATACTTTACCCTTACTTTAAATATTTCACCGGTTCATGTAATCCTTCCAGGACTACTGAAAGCTTCCTGCTTTGTTTAAAGATGGGGTATAAAATACTGAACAAGCTCAGGAGAAAGCAGACCAGGGCAATGCACTATTTTCATGTCATGGAAAGATTGCTGGCACTTCAATCTGTGCCCATCAGTGGCTGAAAGTCTGCAGTATTTAAACAGTGAGATCCCACAGGACTGCTGGGATACAGCACTGGGGCTTTAAATAATGTGGTTATAACCTCTGCTCAAGGGGAGCTGGACGTGCTGCCAACCTGAGAACTGATTTTAGTCATCTTTTATGATATTATTGATATATTATATTGATATATTATATTGATGATATATCAGTGCAAGCCCAAGAAAAAGACAGATAATTTACTCCAAAACAGGGAGTCTCGGTCAGCCTGAGGAATTTATTGGAAAGTTACTGTGCTCCCAGAGGTGCTTAGGATATGGGGAGTGTTTCACCCACAGCTGAGGAACCTCAGTAAGCCAAGGACAGCGTTTGAAGGGCCTGGGGCACATCTCATCCTCCAAAGGCAGTTTTGGGCAGGAACCAGAGTAGAAGTGCAGGTGTTAGAGGAAAGCAGGAGGTGTTTGAGCTGACAAACTACAGCACAATGAGGAACATCAGCAACAGAGAGCAGAACGGTCGGAGGAAAACATAAATACACATAGATGCAGCTGCCTAAAGATGCATAAATAACTCTTTCACACTCTGCTTGGCGCCTGTTACCTCTTCCATATTCGTTTCCAGTTTTTTCTCTGGGTGCCCCTGGAGCTCCAGCCTCTCCGTGAGGGGGGAGATTCTCCCCGTGGGCTCCGCAGGGGCTGTCCCGGAGCCATCAGTGGTGGTGGTCTCCAGGTAAGACAGCAGCTTTCTCCACGTCTTTTCATCACACCTACACGTATCATCAAAAGGAAAGAGTTAGTGAAACCTCGCAGTGAAGGTCTGTGTTTGCAAAAGCCAGTTTTCCTGTGGAATTCCTGGCAGCACGGATCACTAATGAGTGTCTTAGCTAATTAGGGCTCGGTGGGAATATCCACCAGGCTGTTCCCCACGTGCCACAAAGGATGGGCAAAAGGCTTCTGACTGCAGCCACAGGGCCTTCAGGTCGTGAAATTACCTCTGCAAAGGGCTCAAACAGCATTAATTAATGAATTAAACTTACCCACTGCCACAGCAAGGGAGCTTGGCCAGCATCTTCTTCACGTGGTCCAGCTGGGGAGCCCGGTCACCCGCCCACTTCTCCTCCTCCTCATCAGAGGCTGCCTGGCCCTCCACGGAGCGGAAGAGCTGATCCTCTGCTGGGAAACAGGGACCCCTCAGCAGCAGCCCAACAGCCCCCAGTTAAACCCTGAGCCAGAAAGAAGTGAGAGCTCAAACCCCCGGAGAAACACCAGGCAGCATCCCTGGGAAGGGGCTGGGGCAGTGAAGATCCTTATTTTAAGAGTCTGGAATATTTCAGTGCTCTCTTGTGGGTAACTTGGAGCTGTTTCACCTCAACTTTCTTCCTCCCTTGAGTTGCTCCAAGGCAAGGGTAAGTGTGAAGGATCAGGTGCTGGGGGGGCAGTTACTGTTCAAGTACACAATTTTTTCACTCATTCATCTCTCTGAATGAGTTTTTCTGCCTAGCTAATCCTGTTTTACTTGATGGAACATTTTTCCCCGTTTTAAAATCTATGACCCCGCAATCTATTTGTATGAAAAGCTCATATGTATGTTTACATATATAAGCATTATATATAAAGTGAAAGTTTACATATGCTAAAAAGCTGTTTGTACTTGAAGTACAGGTAGTGTAATTTTATGTGGAAACTCTCTTTGAGCTGGCAAAGTGTGTGATTTGATAAAAAACATTTGTACAAGCAGGTTTACTCTCTAAGTCTAACTGGATGAAGAACATGCTACAGTGTTAATTGTATTTACGTGTCACTATTTTTAACATTCCCAAGCAGCTGCCTGCCAGCTCCATTCAACACGCACCTAAAATCCAATTTTTTGTCACTACAAACAGCTCTCCAGTCTGCAGTAAAGGTGCCTTGTAACTCAGAGTTATTGTCAGATAAGTGCTTTTGTGGTCTTTGACCCAAAATGTGCCCAAAAAAATGAATCACTGCAGGAGGGAAGCCGAAGTGTGCAAGGTTATGGCAGCTTTTGGTGCTACATGTGCTAAGCAGTTTGGGCCTGTCCAGAGCCACTGGAGCAGCCAGGAGGTTTCCAAGGAGCGTGGCTGTACAGAATATTAACTGCAAATTGTTTCCTTGGAAATTATTTTCACTGAGGTCCTGCAGTTCTATTTACAGAGAAATGAAATCTTTATACTTTTTAAGCCAGGGAAAAAAGTTTTGGCGGGATGACGCATGTGGAAAAAAGCAGTTTTAAATCATAGCTCTGAGTGATAAGTTCAGTCTTCTATTAAACATAAAATTATGTGGGCAGTGAGGAGTGCAAATCTGGGGTATAAGGTTTTATGTAGGTCTAGGATTTCAAGACTCAGTAGGATTGGTTTGTGGTGTGGTGGTTTAACGTCTCTGTTAGTTCTGCTGCTGCTGGCCCTACAGATGAGTGAGGCAAGGCAGCGTTTGGGGGCCGGGTTTGGGGTTGGGTACCGTGGTCGGCGATGCCGGTGGGCGAGCGGCGATCCCGCGGTGCCACGGACGCGCTGCGTGTGCCCCCCGGCACGGCTGCTCCCTCCTGCTGCTCCGCGCTGCCCCGGCAGGGAACCTGGGATCGCTCCGTTCCCGACCTGGGGGAGAGGCCAGAGTGAAGCTGACTTGCAGGAAATTTGGAAAATCAGGATGTGCCCAGCGCGGCACACGAACAGCTTTGGTGGGACGTAGCTGTTGGGACTTGCTGGAGAACGGGGCCATCAACCTGAACCCCAAGGGCTGCCTGAGGTGGCTTCCCCAACCACCAAAGGAAGGTGGATTTCGGCTGTCCTTTGGAAAAAAAGAGCTGAGCAGTGCCTGTAACTTTCAGGTCAGGTCAAAAACCTCTAGAAACTATGTATGGAATATTCTACCCTGGCCACAGGCACCTGCACCCGGTCCCTCGGGCTCAGACCTGTCAGGGAGTTTGATCCATGTCTAGTGAGTGCTGGGATGAAGCAGAGCCAGAGCTGAGCAGTCAAAAAGGCTGATCCAGATGTGGTGGCACACCTGGAAACCAGGGACTTGCAGGTGAGAAGCATCTCAGAACGGGTGTCAGCATTGCTGACAGCCTCATGTGGAACTGTCTTGGTCTGAGGTCAGTGGGAGGACACCACACCTGTGTTTGAAAGGAATGGCTTTCAAGGGATGGGACACAGACCAATGTAATGTAACTGAGGAGTCCTCAAAGGTGCCAACAAAACAGATTTTGAAGACAGTAATTGAATTGTGAAGGACAGTGACTGTGCTGATGGAGGAATTTGTGATTACCCAAGTGGACAGCACTGGGGGGGGTGCCTTCAGAGAAATGGAGTAGCACTTGCTAGAGGAAAAACTCACAAAGTATTTGTAGGGGAGTTGAAAATATTCTATCCAAACTTGTAAAACAGTACAAACCACGGAGTGTATTGCAAACTCTTACTGTAGACGAAACAAAATCTAACAAACCTAATAACACAGATTTAGTTTCTAATAATTCAATAAAATACTGATTTTGGTAAGAAGAATGGAATGTGAAATGACAGGCACGATGAGTCCATTGCAGCTTCTGCTGTCTCTTGATTGGAATATTTGTTTTGATTCAGTTTTGCTCCTACCTAGGGATGTACCAAAAGGCAGTATTGCTATTTTAGAGGAATTAAAATGGAATTACACAATATAGTTGACAGAGAAAATGAATTCTGTGACTCCTGTTTACATGTAGAATAGTAAATAAGGTCTGTGGAATTGAAAGGTGTCACATGATACTGAACTTATTTTAAGAATCTTGTTTTTTTTCACACAACATATATAATATGCGAATTATTTTCATAAAATGTTACTGAAATGAGAACTATAAAGAATTTTAAAAGTTATAGTAAGAAACTCATAGGAGCTGTTGTGTTGTTCGCAACGAATCCACACGAAGAAGAAAACAAACCACATTCAAGACTTTTACAGTAAATTAAGTTCCCTCCAAATTCTCCCGTACACTAGTTTTGGCCGGGTGAATATTGAATATTTCCTTTATTTAACACATTAAACAGCAAAAATCGAGGGCTAGACCGCTTAGCAGGCGGGTCCTGCTGACACAGGCTGTGCAACGTGACCTTGCTGTCCAAACCTTGTCAGAGCTTCCTGCCTGTGAATCCAGCTGCAGCTGGAAGGGGACTTTGGCTGCGGGGACAGAGCAGCTGAGGCCACGCCGGACACCAGAACTGCAGAGCCTTTTGTTTAACACAGCTGCTCCCCGCTCCTGAGGAGCCACACCAATGCTGGCTCCCTTGTTGCCTGCAAAAGTCTAAGGAGTAAATTTAAGGATTAAACCTAAGACCACAGATTTAGTAACAACAAAAGTCACTGTTTGAAAACATCTGTAGAGGAGCAGCTGAGCTAAACCTTGCTGAGGAGCCAGCACTTACTTTACTCCCTTGAGTAGGGCTGGCTGCACTACAAACTAGTGACTTATTTCATGCGCAATTTGCGGCATTATTTAGCTTAGCAACAACTGGATTTCCTGTGAAGCCAAGGGAAATGGCAACCCCCAGAAAGGAGCCTGGAGAGTCAGGAGTGCTGGAAAAAATAATCACGGAGTAGTGCACAAATCAAATGCACTGTAAAGCCTGGACATTCAGAGCGGGGGCTCTGGGAAGCACCACAGAGCTGCAGAGCTCGGGACAGCTACCGGGGGATGTTCCTTTCACAGGGATATTGCATTTTTCTTCCCTGCAAAGTGCTCATTTTCTGGTGCTCAACAGGAACCTTTTAGAGTTTCTTGAGCACTGTAGCTGGTGTCTGAGCAGATTGTTCTTTTGGTTTGAGCTGCAGTATAATTTAGATTGTTTGGTTTTCAGATCCTGTAGTTCACATAACACAGAGATGCTGACATTTCAGTGAATATTTATTGCAGTAGTGGAGTTATTTCAGATTTTAACCTATAAAACATGGACTGTATTCAAGTATCCTGAAAATCTTTTCCAGCAGGTGTGGGTGAAAGGGACTCGAGGAAGAGCTGGCAGCAGGAATCCTCACTGCTTCTCAAACACGGGTTTAATTCTTTCCTCATTGGTATTCATACAGCATCAATTGGGTCTCCATAAATGAGAAGAAGAGTGAATAAACAGCGCATTTGTTTGGGGCAAAGATCAGAGGGGGAAGCGGTGCTGGAGGTGCCTGGGAAGGTTTGTGTAGGGTGAGCGTGGCAAGGCTTCCATGGAGACAGGGAAACAGCCCCCATTCATCCCAGAGCCTTTGTCCCCAGCACAATGGGCAGCCCCAGCGCAGGAACACTGAAGAGGGGAGAGTTTGCAAAGTACTGGACCTTAAAGTAATGTCCATGACTAATTGGCTTTTAATTGGCTCTGCCGTATTGTTATGGAAACATCGAGCTGCACGAAAACCCACCTGCTCCTGGTGCTGAGCAGATCTGCGACTTAAATAATTCCTGGCTGAGCAGAAAATAATTCTGAGGAATTATTAACTTTGCATTCACAGACCTTTAACTCGTCTCTTTTAGAAACTTACTCGGAGCAGATCAAACAACTGTGTGTGCTCATTGCCCTGAGTGCAGCTATACTCAGAGCTGTATTTTATTTTCAAAGTGTATGACTTGTGGTTTTTAGCCAAAATGAGGTGTGACTTTTATTTTTGTACTGTGTTACCTAAACTGTCGGAGTTCAGGGAATTCACAATGGTTTCAGATTTGGCTTTTCCCCTGCAGGAGTTAAAGACTTTAGGTGTGCACATATTTGAATTATTTATGACTTTTCATTTACTGTTGAGATTAAGTATGTTTTCACACCGGAGCTGAGTGTCTGTGTGGGTTTTCTGAATACATCTGTCTCTGGTTGGTGCTGTGAGCTCCTCTCCAACAGAAATCCTACGAATGAACTTTCTGTGATCAATCCAGATGCTTAATCTCAGCTTTTAAACAGCTTGCTCTGTCAGGCATTAAAGATAAGTGTTTAAAAGCATGAATTTTTAGTGGCTATAATAAAGATCATTAAATAGCCTGGCTTTATATGGGTAGCTATAAAGTATAGTTATAACTACAACTATTGTGGTTACGGTTCTGGGAGGTTTCCTGTCACTGGCTGATGATTTTAATTTCCTTGCCAAAATCGCCATCTTCTAGAAAAAAGTCCTTTAAGTGATGGCCAGGTGTTCTCTTGCAAACCCTTCCACCTCCCTGCCTGTTGGATGCAAGCAGGCAAATCCTGGAATGCTGCTGTCACACACAGCAGAGCTGTCAAGTGGACAGCACTCTGTGCTGACTCCGAGCACTTTGGAGACAGCCCAAACCTGGGTGCTGGACCCCCAAAGTGCTGAGCTACGACAACACTCAGGGAGGGCCGAGGGACCAGAGGGGCTTTATTCAGCATTGTCCTGCCCCCCTGACTGACTGCTGGTTAAATACCAGCACGTCCCTGCCAATCCTCCCAGCCCAGAGAGCAAACACCCCTTTGGCAGACCTGGCGATGCTCGTGTGAGAATAAATTCCCACTCAAGATCACGCTTGTGCCGAGAAGGGTTGGACCAGGTGCTCCTTGATGTCCCTTTTACCCTGGCATCCTGTGATTTCCAGTCAGGGGGACGGTCCCGTTGGTGAAAAACCCCTCTCTGGACGTTTTTTGCGACCTGCTTTTGGTGCAGTCCGTAAGGAATCACAACAGAGGCATGCGGAAGCAAACACAGCCACAGCCCCACTCGCCCATGCCAGAATTGCCTGGATACATTCTGTTTGTCCTTCCTGCTTTTCAAACTCAGATTTTTAGGATCCTGTCTCTCCTGGTGTCCTGACTTGGATTTTACAGGAAGATGCTTGAAAGCCTACAAACAGCAGTTAATAACTAAAATACTACGGCGTTCTGAGCACCGACAGCTCTCACCAAGGCACCTGACAGAAAGCACGGAAGGCAGAGAAAGCAGAGCCGTGCTCCTGGGGATCATTTCCTCTGCCACTGCTTGTGTAACAGCCCTCACCCCTCGTGTGCTCCTTCACGTAGACGTGTGCTGTTTATTTAATCCCCAGGAATCCTTCCCTTATCTCCCGTGTGCTGCAGTGCATGCCAGCAAAAATCAAATGTCCAGGGAGCCTTTTAATGTCTTCCAGAAGTGTTCTTCCTAACAGAGTCAGGGGGTGCTTGGCAGCTGGGTGAAGATCCTACTGAATCCCACTCTGGAATGTGCCAAAGCTCTGCTTGATGCCTGCAAAACTGCGGCTATCCCCGAGTTTCAGAGCAGACTCTGAAAGCATCTGCTCACTGGCATGTAAATTCCTTCGGGATTTATTTCAGCCCCTCACAGATTTAGAGCCTCGTGGATGTGGAGTGACGGAGGAGAAGGATGGCTCATTTAGCAGCAAACAGAGGGCCTTCAGCTGGCTGTGAGTTATTTCTGACCCGGTCTTCCTGAGCGTTTGGGAAAATCCGGCAGGAACGTGTGAGCGGAGGGGCTGCAAGCACCAGTTCTGCATCCGAGTTGGGCATTTCTTAGGAGGTGTGCAAGGGGTTTTTGGTGCCTGCGGGCTCCCAGTGCTCCCAGGAGAGCAGGGCTGGGGGTGTCGCTGGGCAGAGGGAACAGGAGGCACTGGGACACCCGAGCTGAGCTGCCAGAGCCAGCAGCTGCCTGCTGGGAACGTGGGCAAGGTGCAGCTTCCACTCCTCAGATCCTGTATCAGGAAGCAACAATTACCTCACCCCCTTGTGTTTGCTGGTTTGTAAAAACATCCTCAGAGCTTCAGAGAGCGCTGTTCTCTACCAGAGACTCTGTAATTCTGTGTGCTCCTTCAATCCAAGCTCCACGCCTGCTATTTTGATGCCTTTTGAAATAGTTCTAAGTTTCCTGACAGCAGCCTGTCCTTTGCCTTCTTGAAGTATTGTTCTGGTAGGTGGCTGTGAAAAGTAACTCCCAAATTCACTCACAGGGCTTCTCAGAATATTCTGAGTTGACAGGAACTCATGGGGATCTGAAGTGAATGACCCACAGCTCAAACCCAGAGCCTTGGCATTATTAACACCATGCTCTGACCGACCGAGCCCATCTCAGGGCCAATTATTTTCCTTTGCAAATAATTATAAGCTACTTGCCAGTTCCTAGAGACCAGAAAACACTGCCTAGTGATTCTGCATTTATTAGGATCCCACCTGTGTTTTGACAGCCAAAATAACAACTTCTGTTTTGTCTTTTGTTGGTGAAATGGGTGAATAAGAAATGTTATCTGGAGGCCAAAAAGCCGGTGACAGGAGTGTGGTGTGACCACATGCAGCTGTTCCCTGGGTGTTAGAACTGATTTCTACCGCTGTGTTCAGCACTCTGCTCATCTCCCTTCTCCATGGCTGGACCCCTGCTTGTCTCAGCAGCACCTCCCATTTCTTTGATGACCCCCAGTCCAAGCAGGTTTGCGTTGTGTTCATCACCAAATTCACTTAAATTTATCTAAGTTTAAATTTGCGTAGACCCTTTCCTACTGCAGCAGAACACCTAAGCAGGTGCATAATTTTAGTCAGTTATGGCATCTCATTGGCATAACCCCAGTTTAATTAGAGTTCAGCTTCATTGTCTTAGTTGCAATCCTTACATAAATAAGGTTACACTCCAAAAACACTTTGCTAAGTAAAGATTTCAGTATTACCCTTTTCAAATAGTTCATCCAACTTCAGGTTATGGCTTATATAAGTTCATTTACAGCTTTACTCAAGATTTTGCTTTATAGGCCATTTTTCAGTTTCTGTAATATGTTTATACTGTATTCATTCCCATGATGATTTAATAGCATAAAATCATGATTTGTGTGGGGCTTAGGCAAACTTTAGTGCTCGTCTTGGAAGTTCACTCCTCTCTTCTATCAGGCAGAATCCCCTGGACTCTGCAGGGTTGTTGCCATGAGCAACATCACTGAGTACTTGCAGAAAGTCATCATAAATTAATACAGATTTTTAGTGGAGGAAAAAATGGGTATGAGTAACATGTTTCTGTCTCTGAAAAAACAGATGTCATAAAGAGAGGTTACTGTGTGAATGTGTGATTTCCAGGAGACCAAATACAGTATTTCAAGGCACTCTAAGCTAAAATGGTTAAGCAACTTGACTGTGGCAAAAAGCACACAATAAATTACATTTAAGAAGTGCAGATTGGGCACACAGCAGGCCAGCAAAGACAGCCTAAAAATGCAATCCTGGTCATATTAGCATTAGCTGGACAGTGTGAGCAATATTAATGAAATATTGCTCAGATCTTGGTGGTTTCTCATTTTTTGAAATGTTGTTGTGTTGCAAATATGAGTTTTCTAATGTTTTAATCAATAATAACCAGTATATTAATTATAAGCAGTGCGTTAGTCTTAAATCACTTTTAGTCAGCATTTAGCAAAGTTTGTCATGAGCAGCAAGTGTGGGAATACAGCTTGGGAAAATCCCTGGAACCTGAAGTTTTGTTTTGCTAACCTTGATGTGCTTCAGTGAACAAGACCTGGGAGGGAGGGAGATGTATTGTTGAAACTGGACACAAAAAGTGCAGAACTTCTGGACCCAAGGACATCTTGCAGAAAGCAGAAGATAAAGGAGCTAACAAAGACTCGGGACAGGTGTGTTGGAAAGTCCCCAGCTGGGAAAAAGACAATAAAAGGATGGAAAAATACAGGCTAATTAGCAGAAGAATAAAATATCAATGAAATAAACCAATAAGCAGCAGAGGATAGGATAATAATGGTGAGGCAGCAGCATCAGTGTGTCAGCACAAGGGACCCTCTGACACCGGTGGGTATCACTGGGATAGAACCGAGAGCAGGCATGGTCTCTGAGAAGAGTAAAACCTTCCTCAGTGCTGTAACTCACAGCACTGAGCCCGTGCGGTGGGGACAATGTTCTAAAAGGGGTTGTACAGCGACCCCCCAGAGCCACCCAGGGTGAGGTGTGATCCTGTTAATTAGCACAAGGCAAATGAAACCCTGACAGGAGCCCTTGCAAAGAACTCCCAGTGGCAACAGGATTTTTTGCAGGACAAAGGAGCGGGTAGATTTTATTAAAATGACTCTCATTTCTCCCCCCTTCCCCACACTCACCCCTGCTTTTTCCAGCTGCATTTTAACTGAACAAGCAAGAACCCTGGTTGAGCAAGAAGGTGCTGTCCTGGAAATTGCATATAGATTGTTTAACAGGGGGATGAAAAATTGAAACAAAAGCACCTTCCACCCTTTAACGCTGCCCGAGGCTCAGTTCTCTTTGAAAGGCTTGGCCATGCAGCAGAACTGCAGTGCTTGGGGAGGAAATATCACCCAGCCCCTGTCAGAAACCAGAAACAGACACTAAATTATGTTGAAATATGTCAAACGAGCTTTCTACTTTTGTGTCGGATTTTCTACCTCCACGGTGTAGAAACTTCATGTCCAAAGCACATCAGAAATGACCTCAAAGGTAATTAAGTGATGCAAAACCCAGGTCTGAGAGTGATCCTGTTTTGGCAGCCGTATATTTAAGGCGTGACAGAACGCACTAACATTGGGTGATTAAAAAGGAAGGTTCTGTAGGTGAGATCTTTAACCCTACATGGCTCAGTGCTGCTGTTTTACCCCCTGAGCACTGGCTGGGGTTCTGTGGCCATCCCAGGCTGCAGTGCAGAGCTAATTATTGAGAGAGATGGACGTAGTTGCTTGGAAAATTGCTCATGGGGATGTTGGGTAAGCAGGATTCCTGTTTTCCCAGTCAATATTATTTTAACAAAAGGCTTTGGCTCTTTGCTTCTCTCTCTCTCTCTCTTTTTTTTTTTAATAAGCCAATGCTTAATTGCAGTTTTCCCCTCATTACTGGAGTCTCTCCATGCAGCATCCCAGCTGTGTGTGAGGGGATGCAGCTCTTTTGGGGGGACACACCGTGCTCCCCATCACAAGCAGCCCCTGCCCACCCCAGGAGCCCCACGGGGGGCAAAGACCCTTCCTTTGGATGCTCTCACAGGTATTTAGAAACAGATACTTCCTCTTGTTTTCAGAGAGCTTCCCCAATAGATTTCCACAGGAAAAGAAGGAAATCTGTATGAAAAACAGGAAGCAGTTCTCAGAAGGTTTCTGTAACCAGCACTAGGAGCAAGACTTAAAATAAATGTGGTTGTTTGAAGCAGTAGGTGATACCAGTTGCGTCACCTTATGTAAAAACAGTGATTAAATTTAACATCATAGGGCTGCAGTGGAGTTAAAAACCTCAAGTGTTTATAAAATATATTTAGTTTTTCATTGTAGTTGACAGTAGGTGACCAACACTGAAACTTATGTAACCGGGTTTTTACACCATATTTTCTATTTTCACTTTACTGCCCTGGGCAACACTCCGGAAAACTTCCCATCTGTCTCAGTCTTGGATGGGATCCCAAACTTTCTAATGCTGATCCCATTCCTCCTGGCCCCAATATAAGACTTAATCTTTTCCCTTGGCTTTTTGACGTTCTGTAATGCAGTCTCAAATCCTGAGATTTATGCATTAGAAGGGAAGACAGGTCAAGATAAAATCTGACAGAATCTGACACGCAGTCATATTTGTTAATTAAAACCTTCTAGAGGTTTTGCACTGATCCTTTCTGATCCATCTTCAAACTCCCACAGAGTTCCAAATATTATGGAGTTGTTCTAGATTTTACTGTGGGCACTGAAAGGGAGGGGGAATTTGTAACTCTCCACCTTAAAAGCAAGTACAGTCACACTGGGAAAATGTTCCTGTTCGTATCTGGCTGCACTGGGAAGCTTCTTAGGCTGTGCAGTGTTAGGTAGGTGACACAGGCCCATCAAAAATGGGGATACAGCATCTGGAATGACAATTTTGGGGGAGAAACTCTTAAATTTGTAAATCCTTCAAAGGAAATTTGACCTTACTTTTACTGTCACTTTCTACATTTCATAAAGCCAAACATCAGAAAGAAGAGGATGGATTTGGCCTTCACAGTATGTTGTTTGCATCTGAGAACTTAGGGATGATCTATTCTGTGCTCATTTCTGATACAGAAAATGGTAAAAAATGAAAGCAGAGGATGTTTCTGAGTTCCACTGCTAGGCTTTAGTAATTAGACACATTGTGTTTCCAGAGATATATGAAATAAAGTTCAAAATCCTCACAATGCAAAAGCATCTGAAACAAAATCTCTTTTATCCACTCTACTCAGCTGGCAATGCTGCTGGTTTGATTTTTAAAAGCCATACCAGCAGCACCCCAGAATTTCATGGAAACATTTCATATTTTACTTTTTGAAGTCTCCATCAGAGCGAGTGCAGAAGGCTTTGGAGATCTGAGCGCGTCCCTTTGAGGTCAGAGCACAAACAGGAGCGATGTGCTGCAGAGTTCCGGGCTCCTTTCCGCTCAGTCCCACAAGAAAGCCTGACGGGTTTGATTTGTTGCTCCAGCTAAAACTATTGGAAGCACTGGCGTTTGTCAAGAGACTCTTTCATCTGAGAGAGACTGAAAGAACAGCAGCAGGGCTTTGGAGTGAATGTAGATATTTCTTGGTTTTGTTTTCTGTAGATACTTTAAACAACTAAATAGGGGGAAAAAAATCAATACAGTCTGTGCAAAGTGCGATATTGTTGCAGTGTTAAGCCTGAGATTTATCAGCAGAGCCCCCTTCTCCCTCCAAACCATCATTTATGGTTCTTTCAAATGCTCCTGATTGTTGTGAGTGCAAGTAATCAGTGCCAGGGGGTTCAGTACCTGAGCGAGGCCCCAGCAGTGCCCTGAGAGGGCATTTTCACACCCTGCAGTGATCAGCCCGGCAGGAACAGCTAAAGGTAGCATTTAACATGCTCTGCCTGCCTTTTGGATTGTAAACGCCTCGGAACAGGGCAGGAGTACATTAAACATCATATATCTGGAGGGTCATTAAGAAAAGCTGCTGGCAGTAAACTGAGCCAGCTGTAGGTTTATGTCCTACAGGATTAATGACAGCATCCCATGAGCATGCACGAGTCTGCTTTGCATTAGCAAAGGCTCATTGAGCTGCATTGATCCTGCCCAGAGCTGGGAGAGTCAGGATAAATGCTGCTTATTTTCAGGGCTCTCATCCTACCGGGAACAGAAAGGACCTTAGTTTCAGATGCGAGGGCCACTATTAATGCTGGTTTGAGAAGTGACAGGCTCCAGATCTGATGAAGGGTCAAAGCCAGTAAAAAAAACCCCAACTGCTGCATAAATTTCGTTTTCTAGCAGAAGCATTTGTTTAAAATGCTAAATCGTTCCCAGATCTCCAGCTAAAACCCAAACACATCATTAGGAACAGAAAGAAAGGATATTCCACGTGCAGATCTGTTTCAGATGACTTTTCAGCCACGTCCTGCCCCAGTGCCTCACGCAGCCTGCAGGTGTGAGCACCAGAGATGACAGAGAGCACCTCGTGGTGACAGTGCTGGCCCCTGCTTCAGGAATTGTCACTCAAACACCCTTAATGGTGTTCATGGTTCCCATAATGGGAACTTGGGCCCTTGGTCCATAGCAGTGTATGAGAGGCACGATGCCCAAGCCCCCAGTGTCCCCTACACCCACTGTCTACATCAGTTCCTAGAAAGGCCATGCAGGATCACAGGTTACCCCAGAGGGTATCACTGATGTTTGGGAGAGGGCTCAGCAAAACCTGGGCCTGCAGCAGAGCTTCCAGGCCTGCCTTTGGTCCAAAAGAGTTTCTTGTACCCAGCCCTTCAGTCAGGCCCAGGCAATGGGATCCTGTGCAGACGCTTCAGTGGCTGTGTTTTCCCACTGAGACTGGGCAGGATTCCAGGAAATGCTTTTTTCTGGCCGTGTGCAGTTTGACATGGACAGTCTGCTGTTATTCAGTTGAATATCCTAAATTTCCTGATGCAATTGCTGGCTGGATGTGGGACTGGGACTGGGCTGTTAAACAAGAGCTGCTTCTCTCCTGTGTCTGCTCTGTGCTGCTGGTTGGGTTCCTTCAGTTAAAAGCTCAAAACACCCCATAAAGGAAAATTTCTCCTGTCGCCTGGTGGGGATTAGACCTGCAACTTTGAAATCTGATAGAACGTGGTTTATTTTTAAAAACTGAATTTCCTGAAGAGGAAAACTACAATGCCAAGTTTAAAAACCCGATGAATTCTTCTTGTAGAATAGAATAGTTTGGTTTGAAGGGACAGACAGCCATCAACTAGTCCAAGTGTAACTCTCCTAAATCAGTGTTTGCTTTTTAAGTTGTCTGTATTTGATATTCATGATGGTGTTCTCCAGACTTCGTAGCACACAGCCTTCCCCAAGACATGCATTGATGTGAAGAGATTTTAAATGAGATTTTTCTGAATAATCTAACCAGATAATTTCATCATGCTCCTTTATCATACAGACATTTATCTAGGACTAAAATATTCAGAATACAGCCTGTGTTTTATATCTTTGGTTCTGGCAAGGACAGTGTAACCTCTGTAAAAATAGATTTCTGAAATCACAAGCTTGAATGTGAGGTTCAAAATATTCCTAAGTCCCTGGCCAGGGTTGGACAGCACAAAGCAATAAGATCCATTACACAAAGTTCCTTTCTCATTTTGCCATGTAAACCAGCATGGCTGTTGTTCTGGTGACACGAGTGGTCACAGTGAGTGAAATAAGTCTGACAGTACGGTTTGAGGGGTTGTAGAACGTGTATCAATGAAAGCCAGTGCTGTGGGAGCCCTGGCACTGCTGAAACTGCAGCTCCTTGTGTTCCCAAGCACTGCTGGTGGGGGAATGAGTGCTTTGCTGCTGTTGCAGTGAACAATGCTGAGCGTGCCCTGCAGTCAGCAGCTCCTTTGGTGTCACCTGCTAAGCTTTGTGTTTTACTGCACAGCTCTCCTGTCTGGTTCTTCTCCACTTGTGGAGTCAGGCTGTTCTTATATCCTTGGAGGGCTTTTAAAGGAAAAGAGGACTCCCCATTAATACTTCATTCCTTTTTTCAGTGAGATATAATGTTGTATTTCTATCTCAGGACTCCCTGGACTAGAAATGAGAAAAATCCCTCCTTCCAGGGTTATTCAACAGCATTTTCTCTCCCTGACAGTCCCAACAGGGTGTGAGAAACCAAGTTAGACCTGCCTTTACGTGCAGAGAGTGGTGAGGCACTTGGATATGCCTCACACCTGGTGAATGATACCACACAGATTATTGAACAGAATCTTTAATATTGGATATTTATGCACATGCCAAGCAGCTTGGAGTGAAGTGAGCAAATGTGCTCAGAGAAATAGCAGTGTGTGTCTGTGCCAGCGAGCTGCAAGCAGCATGAGGGCCAAATGAATGGAAATATTAAAGCACATATTCTATTTCTGATAAACACACAGTGTTCTGAAAATGCTCTGCTTGCCCCCAGATCTGTCCATGTTGAGAATCTCTGGGCCAACACTCTTACAAATGATCTTTTTCAATTATGTGGGGAAATATTTGCTGTGCCAGCATGTCAGAAACACTAAGCCTAGCTTTTCAGATTAAATTTTGCTGTAGGCACGAAGGGCTGAAAAGGCTCCCTGCAATATTGGTGTGGCTGTCTCTCACACAAAGGCTGACATCTCCATTGAATGGCCTCTGCTGGTTCCCAGCCCAGCAGGGAGCTCCTGGGCTCTGAATGGAAATTAAATAAGTGATTGGAGACTGGACAATAGGCATCCGCCAGGACACGAACAGAAAGGGAAAGCCTGACCTAAAGGCAGGGACTTGTGCAGGGTTTTGTCACACCACATTTGGGCTGGACTCTTCAGCCACCTAATCCTGTATCCTACTCATTATGTCCCATGAGGAGAAGCTGGTGAGGGGTGTGCAAGAAATCCTGTGAGAGGTTGTGAGGGGAAGTTTGGGCTAAAGCTGAGAGTCAGAGATTTCCCCAAATTTGAGCTAATATTTGTCACTGTAGCTCAGAAATTCTCCTTACCAGAGGAACAGTTAATCCATTTTAAATCCTGCTAATCTGCAGGTATCAGTGATATTTGTGCATCTGAATGAGAGGGGGTTGTTACAAAAGGATTGAGCAGCATCTCTAAGCTTGTAGGGCATCTTAAAGGTGATTGCAGGAGCAGTAACTGATGTGGGTAACAGCTGCCTTCTTCTGGGGTCATTAAAATGGCTTCTTGGAAGGGAAAATTGATGCGAAGGGACAACATCCAAAGCTGTGGTCTGAAGTGTGAGTCAGGGCTCAGCTCAGAGGAGGGGTCCTCTGAGATTACAGGTGTGAGGTGAGCTTGATTCTCAGAGCTGTGACCTTGGGCTCCTGCAGATGAAGCCAAGCTGATGTTAGAGACTCAAACTCTTACTTTGTCATTTTATGTATATTAAAGGCTCAAAGACAATACCTGTAGATACATTTCCCCTGCCCTTCATGTGGCTGGTGCATCCTTAGTCCTCTGCTAGCCTTTTGCTGCAGTATTTCAGTAATTTCCATGGCGGAGATGTCATCTTTCTATTTAACATCTGCTAAGTGGGTTTTTTTAACTGGTATTTTAGTTGCTTGTTTAATCTGTGTGACCTTTCCTCAAGCTCAGCACTGTGCAGGAAGGGGCTCCAAGCTTGTGGGACCCAGTGGGTGAGAGTCACTTTGGTTTCTGTGTGCTTTGAACCTGCCTCCTGCTTTCATGTGCTGGCTCACAGCTCCTGTGCTGAGAGACTGAACAATTCTTCCCCATTCATCTTCTGGATGGAAATTTTACAGACCCGTTTCACACCTCTCCTCAGCTCTCTCTCTTCCACATCTGCAAGTGGCTAAAATAATTTCCACGCCTTTTTTTTTTTCACACTTGTTGCCTTTTCTAGGCCTCTTCCAGTTTAACTGGTTTAGGTGAAAGGATCATGAATTTCCTTGTTCTGATACAGGTGTTCTGGGAAGGTGCATAATCATTTTCTTTGTATTGTTCTCTATTCCCTTTGTAATACCTTTTAATATTTTATTTGCTTTGCTCCCTGCAACTTAATAACTGAACAGATACAGTTCCTAGAGTTATAAAGCTCAATGATATAATTCTTCAGCAGTGGTAGTAAGTTCTGAGTTTATCACTGTATCTGTTTCACTGAAGCTGAAAGTGTTGTTTGGGGTTGGTTCTGGTATTTTTGCCCCCCAAATGAATCTGATTTCATTTATGTGGTACCTGCCACCATCCCATCACTCGGTGTCTTAAGATCATTCTGCAGTTCTTCACAGTTGATCCTGGTTTTTCACATCGTGACTAACTGAGCAATTTAAAAATCTTTATTTCCAGTATTATTTCACCTAAAAATCAAATTACAATCACAATATTGTAGCTTTCCTTACCATGTGATATAAAGCAGATTTCTCCAGCTAAAGTACAGCCCAAACAGAACATGTTTCCAGACTACCAGTCATGGTTGAAATTAGGGTAAAGTCAAAGTTACGTATCCAGCTCCCCCTCGGTGGCTCTTCTGATCCAAAACCAAACTTTGTGATTTAAATGCCCTTTTAGTGGAGATGTGAATCAATTTACTGAGCTGGAACTGCGCTGAGTTTAGCTCCAGGGGTTAGTTCAGACTCACCTCTGAACGATGGTCTCTTCTGCAGTGTTTAATGAGAGAGAAACAATCTGATGTATCCTGGGGTTTAACATCAGACAGGGTACAGCTTTTTAAGCGCAAATTAATCTCTTAAAGTATAAAATCTGTAATTCATTTACAATGCATTTCCTCCACTGAGTACACTACCAGTGTGTGCAGTATGCATTTGTTTAATCGAGGAGGGAGGGGAAGCCCTTTAAATTTAAGGATACACAATCTAAGCCACATAAGCTTTTTTACACCTGTTTTATAGCACTCACCTCTGACCTGGCACTTTATATGTTATATTTTGGGCCAGATCACGGGTTTACAGTTTCACTTATAAAGTAACGGAAAAAATAAAGCATTTTTGTAAAGATTGGCAAGGCAGCATGTTCCCAGGGTCCTGGGAGGGCTTTTGTCACTGAAAAGTTGCTTCATTCTGAGCTTGGTTAAAATGCAAACCAAAATTCAAAAGCATTGGTTTGCTTAACTTCACCAAAAAATAATAAACCCCTAAAAAACTCGGGTCTTTGCATGCTGAGCTGATGGACGGTTCATAAACCTGCCTTTGAAAACAACGCAGTGCCAGGTTTTCTTTCTGTACCTCCGCAGCTCTCCCGGCTCACATTCACCTCGCCCACTGTGAGCTGCTACAACACAGAACTCAATTAAAATTAGCCATCCTTGTGCCAGCATTTAAACTTTGCTCTGAGCCTTTCTGCAGCTGCCCGAGGAGATTCAGGTGCCCACGCCAAGGACACCCTGCGCTGCTGCTGCTGCTGCCCTGGAGCACGGCAGACATCCACACCTGCCCGGTTGTGTGCTCCACGGCCAGGCAGCCTCCCCGGCAGCATCAGGGCTGGAAGAAGGAGGGGTTGTGCGTGCTCCAGCCCCTGCCCCATGAGCTGAGCCGAGCCGAGCTGAGCCGAGCCTGCCTGGCCCTGTCCCATCCCCGTTTGCTCTGTGCGGCTCCAGCGCGCTTTGATTTGAGCTCCCGCCCCCCCGGGTCAGGAAAAGGCTGGCGGGGGAGGAAGGATGAAAGAAGGTGATGCTTTGACAGCTCCTTTTTCATGGTAACGAGCAGAACCGCTCCTTCTCCCCCCTCTGCTCTCCACCGCCTTTTCTTCCCTTAGAGAAGGGAAGAGTTCAGCTCTGCCTTCCAGGCACTGACCAGACAAACGGGAGGGCTCCGGGTGTCTTTGTGGGCTCTGCCCGCGGAGTCATGGCTTTGTTTAGGGGTTATTTGCTGTTTGTTTCCTGCGTATAATGGCAGGTGAATGTGGATTAATAGAATTAAAGGTTTGGCTCGAGGACATGAGGCAGCAAAGCATCAATTACTTCCTGGTGGTTTCTGCTCCGTGAGTCATGCTCGCTCAGGAAACAGAGAGCCATTAATTTAGCTGGTCCATGGGAACCTGCCACAGGAAAGCTCCCTCTGCTTGGAAGGGGACGAAATAATGGCTGCCTTTCCAGCATTAATAATTTTCTGTTCTAAAAACAACATCATTTGATACAGAGGTAATTTGGATTATAAGCAAGGTGCACCCTAACTAGGAGAAAATACTTGTTTGATGCAAGACATTCCTGCTTGCAGAAGCAGGGCCTGAACTGGTAAGGCTAGAGAACTGCAATTTAAGCATAAATTACTTTTAATACTTCAAAACAAGTACCAAGCCTTAGGGATTGACAGTTCCTCAAATTTATAAACAGTACAGGTCTAAACTCTCAGGATCTTAGATCCTTAATGATGGGTTTTTGATGTGAAATCAAAGCTGAGATCATTCATATCCCACATAGTATTTACCTTAAAAGCTTTATACTTACTTAATTTTCAAGTTTCCTATTTTTAAATGCATTTGAAGCATCCTTTGGAAACTGTAAAGAACGATGAACAAAAATCCCCAAACCAAAGAGAGCAAAGCAGGCAGGGAACAAGGGGAGAGGGAGGAAAGTGGCAAGTGTGAGATTGACAGCACAGGAATAAACCTGGTGTATAATTCTGCTGCAGAGAGATTAATCACAGCTTTTCTGACAGATACCAACCCCTGGCTGCACTGATAGGTCTTTTGTTCAAAGTCAGTGCATATAGCCAGGAATATCCTGCCAGTGGTGGGAATATTTCACAGCTGGAAGACTTCTGAAAAACCTGTCACATCCCAGCCAGGGCTCCAGCAGCACAGACACAGCTTTACTGCCAAAATAAACTGAGAACGTTCTTTTTCTTGGTTTTCTTATTCTTTTTTTTCTCTGCTGAAGGAATTGTCCCTGGGACAGCACTGGAAATTAAGCAGAGCCATGTACATTCATTAATGGAAACACAGACCTTTCAGACTAAGGACCAGCTTCTCTCCTAACTTTTGCTTGTAACAGTTTGAATAATTTCCTTTTTTTTATTTTTTTTTTGTTTGGTTGAATTAGAAATCTGAGCAAAAAATATTTTGCAACTAAGGAAACTGCCTCTTCGACATGAAAGCCAAGTGAAGTATTTAATTTTATTTCTTTTTTGTATCTTAAAGTGGTAGTTTGAAATTTGATTTATCAATGTCATTCAATAGTGACAGGGGGGCTCATGGGATACAGCAGAGTGATGCCCCACAACACACAGGTGTACCCTTGCTGGAAATGCCACCCTTGCCTGTCTGCCACCCTTCCAAGCACAGAAATGGGTAGCAAAACCTCCTCTTCTGCAATTTTCACAAAGCATTGGCTTTGCCCTGATTGCTCATATTTCTGCCTCCTGTAATTTTGTGCCAAGCAGTGCCCCTTAGACCTACCAGCTCCAGGAGAGCGAAAATACTGTCCTCAGAGCTTGGCTTAAACCTGACAGTGCTGTGCTTCAGACTTGGCTGACCTCACCCTGTGCAGCCCCAGATACTTTTATGCTGTGCGAACTCATGCCAAGGACGTGCGACGGGGTCAAGTACAGAGAGTAAAAGCAGAGCAGATGTGCAGTGAGTCCCAGATTTTTCAGTGTTATGATTAATGGGACACCGTGAACCTTCCCTGAAACACTCTGCTGTGAGCAGAGGCTCTGCACAAAACAAAGCACAGGGCCTGATTTTTGTTCTGGAGATTTATTGAGAGGTTTGGGGTCTTTCCACTGAAATCTGACTCTCAACACTCAGCACCTCTGTTCTTGAAAGGGATGATGTGTGGCCTGATGGCAATTAGCACTCCGGGCTCAGGCAGCCTTCAGAGAATATTTTTCTCCTCAAACAAGGAGGGACTGCAACCCGCAGTCAATCACAGCCTCCACACCTTATTTTTCAAGTGGTTTAAGAAGGATGCTGTGAAGGCTGAAATTGTTTGTTCCACAGAAGTAACTTCCTAATGAAGCCTCGTGCTCAAAGCTTGCAGCTGGCATTTATTGGCCAAGATTTCTTTTTTTATGAAGCACATTCCTACGTGGAGTGGTGAGCAGAACACAGGCAGATGCTGAGACACAGACACCTGCAATAATGGTTAAGCTTCAGTCCATGCTTTATGTTTTCAGTCTCTGAAGCTGAGCTGCAGCTTTGTGATCCCTTAAGGCCACACATGCCTATTCATTTTTATCAGAATTTGCCAAATTTTCAGATGGGTATTATGAAAAGCTACAAACATGTATACAAATTCCTTTTTTTTCAAAGATGAGGAATGGTCTCTGAACTAAAGCCAGTCTCTTGATGCATTTTACAACTTTCAGGTTGCTTGACTTGAGCACACAGATAGGTTTCACATCTAGAATTGTGAAAATGCCATAGAATTAGAGAGTGGTTTGGGTTGGAAGGACCTTAAAGTTAATCTTCAGATGGTCTTAAAGATCCCCTGCCACAGGGGAGGTGGAACTGGGTATCCCTGGATATCTCTTTTCTGTAATAAAGGACTGAAGCAGATACATTGACCAGCTCCTCCTCCTGCCCTCCTTCTTCCCCCTACAACCTCAGTCTGTTTTGAATTTCCACTTTGGGATTATCTCAGGACACAAATCCATAAAACCAGATCCATTTAATCCAAGCTTTGCTTATAGTGCAGGACATCCTTTTCTAGCTTTTTTTTTCTGGTTTGAGGACCTCACTTTCCTTGGGATGTGACTGCAGTTTTCCTTAGTTTTTCAGGGGCTGCACTTTGGAATAGCCGAGGTTCAGATTCCCAGGCAAATCCAGGGAAACGTGCTGAGTGTCTCATGCCCAGCCAGGCATGAGACAGGCAAATATCAGTGTGGATTTTAATCGTGCTGCTAAGCAGGCAGATGAGACACTGATAAAGCTGAAAGGATGCCCAGGAGAATGAAGGGGCACAGCAAACATGGGCAGAGATTCAGCAGGAGTCCCAGCAGAACAAATATTTGCAGGGCTGCTGAGTAACTGTCTCGTGTCACTGGAAGTAGAGAAGTTGCCTGTACTGTATTTCCTCACACCAGTGACATTTATTAGCTCAGCCCCAGCCTCCTCAGAGCCCAGGCAGGTTTAAATGCTGCCTGACTGGCTCCCCATGGGTGCCCCTGCCCTGGCAGCGTCCTGAGGAGCGCGAGGGTATTTACAATCTTTCCATCTTGGCTGGGCCGTCCTGAGGATGGGGTTTTAGAACTCAGCTTGGCTGTGGGTCTGCAAGTTCCCAGGGAAGCCACGGAGTTAATTAATTTGCTTTGTAGATATTTTCCGAGGTTTCCAGATAACTCAGTGTTATTGTAACACAGAGGAGCTTTTTGAGAATTGAAGCTAAGTATGAAATGGAATGGTTGCATGTGCATCTATCTCCTCTTTCTCTGGGTGGAGAACTCTGTTGAACACCTGGGTGAAGCAGGATGATGAAACAGAACATCTCACTTTCAAATCAAAGGGCAGGTTTGAGTGGACAGGTCCAGGTTTCATGATTCCATGCTTTTTTCTGTACATCAATTTAAAGGGCTTTTTCTTGGATTCGGGGTTTGGTTTTGGTTTTTTTAAGCATAACATCTACAAGTTTTCCTCAAACATTTCTAGGGTGAATTCACTCATCTTCTTACATCATTGTCTGTTTTGGGATGTTTTCAAGAGATAAGGCCTCCTCCCCTGCAGATCACTAATCCTTCTGTATTCTGAGATCAGGCTATTTTAGCAAAACAAATTAGTTTAATCTCTTTGAAAATCTGGCTTTTCACCATCTATATTACAAATTACCTTGTCTGTTTTGTATTCTGAAGGAAAGTGAGATAGCAGCAAAGAGTAACTAATCCCTTCTTACTGCTTTAGTAGAATATCGCCTCATTTTCATAAAGTAATTTTCAAGTTTTATGAAGAAAATAACACATAAAATCTCTTCCCTTTTATTCCTTCAGCAGAATAAAAAGCTTAAAAGAATGGAGGATCCTCTGCTTGTGCCTAAGTGCGGGTGATCAGCACTCTTTGATTTTCAAAGTAACTCATGTGAATTGGCACAAAAATAACATACACTAACCCCACCCGAGATATGGGCGGTTAATTTGTTTTAATTTCATCTCTGGAGGGGGTTCAGTGGAGTAATTAAGTACTTTATACAAAATTTGTGTGCAAGTGCCTGACTGAAGCACTTGTCAGTACCCTGGTCCTCTCAGGACCTCAGCCCTGGTAGTTTTAATTCAGATTTTTTGTCAGTCTTAGACATCCAGGGAGAACAAAAGCCCCAAGTTCCAGCCACAGGTTACACTTTGAGGTTATGTATTATTACTTTGTCCGACAAAACTGACCTGAAGAAAAGGTAAATTTCAAAAATCCTGCTGGCTCTTGAAAACATCTGTTAGGGGAGGTCTGGCCAACTGGCACAGGGCAGCCAGGTCCTGTCAGGGGCAAGCTGTGCCCACTGGGCACAAGGTGCCTGGGAAGCAAGGGCCACAGAGCCAGTGCTGGATAGGGACAGGTGCTGCACCCCAGAAAGCCAGAGGGATGTAGCTGAGGGCTGGTTATGATCCAGGACCATGTCTGGCATTGGTTCTTGCAGTAACCACAAACCAGTGACTCTGGAAAGGGAGCTCTGCTGTCTGAGGGTCACAGCCTCTGATGGGGACTCCAGCCTTTGGGTTTGAAAGGGGCAGGGGAGGAAGTTTTTTCTTTGAAGCTGTGTTTGTGTATGAAATCAATCTTTCTGTTTGGGGGTCATAAGAGAAGCCAGGTAATAAGATTGTGCAGTAGGAGAGTCTAGTACTGGGAAAGTCAGAGCAGCCAGATGAAGGAGGGAGGTGCACCGCTGTCACCAAGCTGCTGCCTGAATTTCCAGGCACTCATTCCGGGAAGAAAAGCTGCAGAAGCCCTGACTGGAAAAAGCGAATCCCTCCGGTGTAGGAGGGGTTAGCATGATTCACATGGTGCACAGAAGGGCGGAGGAGGCAGCTGTGAAAGGCGGCTGCTCGCTGGGGAAGGGAGGACAGAACCAACTCCTCAGCCTCGGGCTGTGGCTTTGTCACGGCTCATCCTCCGTCCCCAGGAGGGGATGGGCTGGGGGCTGCCGAGGCACAGCTCCGGCAGGGCCAGCAAACAGAGCAGGACGGGGCAGACGGGGCTGTCCCTGTGGGTGGCACTGCCATTGCGCTGCCGCTGATTCCCTCCCAAACACGGCTAGCCAGATGAAAGGGGGATTTAGGGAGAAGCCAGGGAAAGCCTCCCGAGAACAAACGCTGTGTAAGTAAGAGCCCAGCGTGGAAAAAGGCCAGGGAAGCGGCTACGCTTCCAGCGTCGCAGCACACAAGTTCCGTGGGGATAAATGAACTCGCAATGATGTGAACGGATTTGAAGTGAAGGTTTTGCTATTATTACGGGCAGCTTTGAAAGACTCTTGCGTTTGAAATTAAAGTAGCCCTTCCACAGAAAGAGGTGCTGTACATTTTCTACAATGCAAAATTAATGTATTTAAATTGCTCTGTACAGTTCTCTCTACCATAAATAACAATTCCTTCCATTATCCCTTCTTGTGAAATCAAAATGCTCCTTTAAAGGGTTCCCAGTGAGAGTAATCTGATTTGCTTGCTTAGCTTACGATTCTTCTATGGCTAAAGACCCACAAGTAGTTTAAGCTTCATATGATGGGAATATATTCACCTGCTACTGCTAACTTCTTCAAAAACTTGAAGCTCTGTGGATTTTGGCAGACTTCTCTGTAATACAAAACTTCTTACACTCTTTAGCAGAAAACAGTATCAGCTACAGGCAAAGTTAGAAAATAAAATGAGATTACATCAGTTCATCCAGAAGAATCTGCTTTTGTGGATGAGGCTCTGCAAATTAACATTTCATTTCCCTCTCTGTGAGCTCAGTTCCCCAAGTGCCATCATTCTTACTGATTGACATCAGTCCGTGCTTCCTGTCTTTATCACCTGCAGGTCTGTCCAGCACACGCAGCCCCACAGCCTCCACTCAAATTTTGTGCCGCCTGGAACAAATTGCCAAGATGTCCCTCACCTCACAACAGCAAGGAGTTGGTATTGATGACAGTAGTCAAGCAGAAATTGTCCAGATTTTCTTTATTGTCTAATTTGTAAAGTAGAAGAACAGTTCTAGGGTGCCTGAATATAAAACATTATCATTCTGACTGGAAATAACCGACTACAGACACCTTCCTTTGTGCATTAGTGTTTCCTTCCTAGGGCTTTTTATTCTTCACTTAATGGAGCTGATCCTGGATCAGCTGGGAGTATTTCCATATTTCCCTCCTGTTCTTGGATTATTGCTTTGGACCTGTTTGGTCCATCTTGTTATATTTTACAGAGTGAATGATAACCTGAGGAATTACTGAAAAGATCAGGGCACTGTCTCCTGAAAGAGAAGAAAAACTGAACTGCTTCCAGTAGAGGATAACCTAAAGCATAACTTCTTAGACAAACTGACTGATGAAATAAACAAATGGAGAAAATGATGCTAGAGGCCTCCATATTTACAGGAGAACACGAGGGGCTGAAACAAGCCTCTCTGCATTCCATGCCTAAAGGATTCCTACTCATTAACACATATAAATGCTGATGGATAATTAAGTAATTTGGGAGACAGACCATGCATATGGGAAGCATTTTTGGTATTTTATGACCCTCCTCTCTGACCTATGTAATTACTGTGCTGCTGACTAATGCAGCAACATAAACCTTTTGTGAACATTCTCTGTTATGAAGTTTATTTCAATTCTAAATGACCTTTCTTTTTATTTGTTGCACTGGGATCAAAACAAACGTTGTTACATTGTTCTATTCCCTCCAATGCTAAGAGAAAAAGAATATTATTAAGTAATCAATTTCTAAGCCATCTCCAACGTAGTACAGAAAACAGAGCCAACTTATATTTGGCAAGAGCAATTCATGTCAAACCAATCTAATTTCCTTTTCTGACAGGGCAAATGGCTCGATGGATAAAAACAAGCAGTAGATGTGACATTTTTACTGTAGTAACATTTTAATGTGTGGTATTTTTATAAGCAATACTTAGAAATCATAGGACTGTATTAGAATACATGGATGGTGTCACCTTGTGCTGGAGCAAAACTTAGTGGGGAAAAAAAAAGGGAGTTTAGGGAATCGTGGTTAATGATTTGTCCTCTGGGAATAACTCCCTGGGCAGCACTGCAGAAAAATGGGACTTGCTCGACTTCCTAAACTCTCCTGTAATCAGGCACTGGGAATTGCACACTTTTTATGTAGTACCAATGATAAATACACAATTTCTTGTAATGTCTTTTTCCTCTGAAATGAATTGAACTCATGCTTTTCAATAAGGAATTTATTGAAATTTACCTTTAAAGTTCAGCTGAGTGACTAACTTGATAGGGATTAAAAAATAAAAGCTGAAAGATAGTCCAGATGTCTCATGGGGAGGAAAGGGGACAGAAACCTGACACATTCATCAGAGTAGGAAGATTAGGATGTGCACCTGAAGACAAGAACTATGAACTATTTGATCAACCAGGCTGGTTTAGGAACCTAATGACGTGACAGGGACATTTCAAACCCTGGCACAGGAACCTGTGCACTCGGAAAAAGCTCATGTTTAAGTCATACAAATGTGCAGGAATATGAATCTGGAATATGAAATCAGGAACAGGTGATTATAATTACACACTCCAATTTAGGACAACATTTAATCACTGGCAGGTACTTAAACACTTTCTTGAATAAATGCAAACTGTGTTGTTTCCTGCATTAGGAATTATAACTTAAGGTCATGGTTGTAATTCCAGATCGAAATGAGAGCAAGCAGCTATCAGATGAAGGTCTAGAAGAGGGACTTAGATGCTGAAAGAGCTTTTAAAATCTGAACCTAAAAGAAGAAATCATTTCCTTTATAAATATGAAACTATAAACAGGAGCAGTGTGTAAAGATCATAGCTTGGAATCACTCTTGAAGATGATCCTCTCTGGAAGAAATTTGACTTCAGCTGGAGGAAACCCATGGCTCACCAAGCCAGTTAAGGTGAATTCTCAGGAGACATATCTGCAGTTGTCAATGCTTTCTGCAGAACACCCAATTCCCCCCCACTTGTCTCCACCACTGTCTTGCAGCACTAGCTCTTGCCAAAGCCAGATCCTGCTCACCAACTCTGTGTGGCACCTGGCAAGGGAGACAACTGCTCGCTGCAGTAGTGACTGAAACACAGCCTGGCGTGAACTGACAGGACAAGTGACACCCTTGCCAAGTGACAGTCAGAACGCGGTGGGTTCCCAGCTGTCCCTCCCTCTCCATACCTCAGCCAACCCACCTCTTCCCCTCACCAAGCACTCCCAGCACCTCACCCGAGCTACAGCCATGGATGTGGACTCCTGCACATCAGGGGAAGGTGAATTTCTCTGAGCAGGAGGAGTTTGTGCTGCCTTAGCACCAGTGTGAGCAAGAAGGGGGAGTGGGACAAGCTGGGACAGCCCAGGCTGTGTGGGGCAGAGCCAGCCATGCTGCTGCTGAGCCCTTTCCCCACCCTAACACACAGCTCTGCCCTGCTGATTCACTATTTTCTGCCAGTTTGGGCACCTCTGGCCACTCTGGGGAACATGTGGAATGATGGCATTCCATATGCCATGGAATGTGACCACAGGCATGCAAGTCACAATTATCATTATGCATCTCTAAGTTAAACTGTTTACACCAAGAGCTGTTTGATGTGGATGGGGAGGTGGAGGTACTTTATGGCCAACAGGGAATCTCAAACCCTGGGCTCCTGCTAAATGTGCCAGGGGGCTAAAAAAGGGGTGTAGTTCCCAAATGGTCAGTTCAGCACCATTCCTGAGCTTGACACTAACTTTAAATTAGCATGCAATTTAAAAATAAGTATTACACATGAAGGTTATCTCACAAGGATCATGTAATTTACATTTTGAAACTCACACTCTTTGTTTTGATGGAACCCATAAAGTTCCTGCTCTGCAAGGCCAGTGGACATTCCTTATTGCCTTTAACTCATTCACCTCTACCTGTTTCAAGGTGATCTTTTTTATCCTTCATCATATTTTGGAAAAGCAATTCCACAGGACAAGAACTCATAGCAAATCTTTGGTGCTCATGCCAAGGAGAACAGGATAGACCTGACAAGTTGTGTTATCCCTTTTAGCACCAGGAGTTGTATCATTCATCCAGAGACCCCAGACAGTCACCTTGAACATTACGTGCCCTCGCAATGCTTTTTAAATCCTATAGATGTTTAAATAAATGCTTTTATCTTCTTTCATCTTCTGCAACCACGCAAGTATTAACATACACAATGCTCACAGAAAGACACTGGATAAAATGGTTATTTTTAGAATTTCCTCACTGCATAAAACAGTACAATAGCTATGATGCCACAAATAACTCACTACGAATTCTTCTTATAAGCAAACAGAGGAAGTGTAAGTTTAGGAAGAGACAAGGAGTTCAAAAGAGGCAATTTATTAAAATACTGGATTTAGTAGTGCAAGTAAAAATATATCTATAAATACTGGTTTGGCTTTGGGTCAGTGAAAATATAAACTAGATTTTATTCCATAGGTCAGTCTGAAACTTGGGCAGAAATGCCTAACACTTAATAACCATCCATGTGTCCAAGTTTCATCTGAGATAAAAAGCAACAAAAGCAGTGAACTATTAAATTCTTGACCAACTTTCTGGCTTCTGGAAAGATTTGTTTATGCTGTTACAAAAGTGGGGTTTAGTTGAGTAATGTATTTTTTGTTTGAGGTTCCCACTATATTATTTTGTGGGTTTAGGAACATTTCAGCTTCTCTCTTCTGAGTATTACCTATTCTGTCAGTGAAGAAGCAATGAAGTCACAGCAAGTTTAAAAACACTGGCCAGAAGTTGTCCTTGTGTGCTTTTCCCCAATTCTTAGGACAAGAGCTTTTTTATGAAATGGAGTGTCAGCCATCTGATTGCAGCTGGCTTGGGATGGGACCTAATGACCAGGAAATGCAGTGAAAAAAATAAGTGTGTTGGAAAATGTTTCTGAAGGACTGTCGGGAATTTGTTTTGGGGCTTTCTTGAAGCATTACCATGTCGAGTTCTGTTGCTGTGTGTTTGAGGAGTAACTTCAGCTCTCTGTAGATCAGCACCCTTACTTGGCCTACCTTCCACTGAATGCTCCCAGTTCTCTTATGGATAGGGATCCATAAGAGGAAACCCAATAAAATGGACAAGCAGCTCCTAATTTTCCTCTGGCTAGATTTTACAAGATATATTTGGAGATGTTTAATAAGCCACAACCAGAGATTCTCAAACTGACTTGTGCCCCAACACTGTGATTTTATAGCACTTTTTGACGGACTCCAACCTACCTGTAGTGCTGCAGTTGTAATTCCAGCTGCTGAATGTATACTTGCAGATGTGGCACCTCGTTAGCTTTCTCTTCCAGCTCCTTCACTTTGCCAAGACTGTTGAGGACAGCGTGTCTGGCCTCTTCCACCTTCCTCCTCATCTCTGCCTGCTCCCTCTTCAGGTTACGGTTGCAGTCTTCCAGACTGACCAGAGCTTCCTGAGAGCTCTTCAGCTCTCTCTCCAGCTCCTGATTGAACCTGATTGCTTCTTCGATCTGCCCATCCCTGGAGCTCCGGATGAGCTCCATTTCCTTCAGGACACTTTGGAGGCACTTGGTCTGGGAGTGGTTCTGTGTTAATGGTCTCTTACTCCCTACGAAACAGGTCCCCTCTTCTTTATGGCTGGCATGGCTCTTCCGCAGTCCCACCTGTAATGACCAGGAGCAGAAGGCAGGGAGAAATTGATGTGTTTTAAAGCAACTGACATTTTAATGCAGACTGAAAATGGCTGGATTGTGCTTTGTTGGGGTTTTTTTTAATCACATATAGTTGATCACCAACTAAAGCTAATTGACCTTTGCCAAATACAGAGACAAGGAAACAATCTCTGGAAAGTAGTTTTTAATACCTAGCTATACATTTAGCTTTCAAACTACTCATTATTATGTTATTGCACAAGTTTCTGTATAGCTGTAATGTCATTACTATGGTCTGTACTCAGAAGTCAAGTAATGTGCTGGAAAAGATATTTCCAATGAAGTTGTGTTCAGAAGAAGAGAGCAGGGAGCAGCCGGGTGTGTTCTGGAGCTCTCCTCTTTGTCCTTTTGATTCTTCCTGGGGCCTCTGACTGGTGACTTCATGTTTGCTTCAGATTTCCTTTGCCTTTTCAGATGAAAATGGTAAAAGTGGCTTTGACCTGCCATGATGGATGTTGTGAAAAGGAACAGCCAGCTAATGCAAGTGGAAGTGTCACACATGGAGCAGTTCGTGAGTACTGTGTTAGTATCAAATCAGACCTGATCAGACCTGCCAGAACAACTGGTCCATGCTGCCCTTCACTGCTCTGCCTGTTCCACGCTATTTCATGCCAGAGTAATTTAACTGCTGGTAAGTGTGTATGTGTTTCACTTGAGCCAGTACAGCAGAACCAGCAGAAACCAGCCCCAGAATTAATGGGGCTCTGCAGAGGAGCCCGAGACTGTTCACCAGCCTGCCCACAGAACTGGCTCTAACTCTGAAATCTTGTGACCACGCTCTGAAGAAAATGTACTTCTAAGGTTTCTAAGGCACTTATGACTGAGGCACTGTATGTGCTTGTACAGGTAAGAATCCAGAAGTTCTTTCCCACTTCAGGAAAAACCCTGCAGTGGTGCATATCCAGTATATGGTGTCAGCACATCCTGACTGAAAGTGCAACAGAAGCAGCAACATTGTAGGCTTGGGTTTGTTAAGCTGAACTCCCCTGCACTTTTAACAGAGCGCTCATCAGCCTATCCCATAGCTATGTATAATGGCACGCTGGTGAAGATACATCCTCTAACTAAACTTTGCCAAAAAGTTAATGCCGAGGATGAACGAGCAACTTCGGTCTCAGTCTGGAGGTGGAGGGGTTTTTAACGCTAACTTTCCGAGACCAGCATCTTTCCTGAAGCACTCGGGGCCACCCGAGCCGCCCCGGGAGGCCGGTGCAGAAGCCGCCCTGGACTCACCTGCAGCGCCAGGCACCGCGCGTCGCTGCTCTGCAGGGCGGCCCGCATGTCCTCCACCAGCTCCCGCAGGCTGCTGTTCTCCTCCTCCAGCTTGGCGATGCGGTCCTCGGCCTGCTCCAGCGCCACGATCTCCTCGTAGCACTCCGGGGAGCAGGGCCCCGGCGGCCGCCGCTCGGCGCTGCCCGCGGCTCCGCGGCC
>VZTI01005588.1:46484-68004 GCA_013397865.1 Struthidea cinerea | reverse complement strand
GGGCCGCCCCTACACGAAGGCATGTTCAGCGACCCCCACACCTTCCAATAAACACCTCCTTTTATTCTGCTCTAGCCTCTTGTTTTTAGGTGGCCACTTCAAGGCTTCAAGGCACCTCATGGTGCAGGCACCAGCTCCGCAGACGAGGCAGGAGGATGCTCACTGAGGTAGCACCAGCCTCAGCTGACGCCTTTCCCAGAGGGTCAGCGCAGAGCAGACACCACCGGGAGCACCACGTTTCTGCGCCGCTTTGATGCCTCCAACTGCACTTTCTGCCTGTCCTCTTTTTCAAAAACTTCCTGCGAGCTTTTGTTCCCGTTTTAAAACTCTGTTCCTTTCGGTGCCTTTCCCAGCGATTGCTCCGCGGGAGGAGGAGAACAACGAGCGCCCTTTGATAGCAGATCAGAACGCAGCCCTTTACTGCAGGCTCTGAGGCACTGCTCCGCCTTCCAGCGGGAATTATCCCCTCACAGGCTCTTCCCTGAGCCACAGATTCCCACGGAACTGAAGCAGCATTCCAGCAGCAGCCCGGCCCCTGCCTCCAAACCACATTTATCACCTCCTTCAGCCTTAGCTACCACCCAAACCGCGAATATTCTGCTTTGGGGAAGGTTTAGAGCGGCACTTGCAGCAAGCGAACCCCTCTCCCGCCCTCAAAATAAAGCTCTGATTTACGCCAAGGCTCTCTCTGTCACTCTGGCTCAGGTTAAGTTTTAAATACATTTATTTTCCCCCTCAGTTACAGCCTTGAAAGCCTCCTAATCACCAGTCAAATAAACTCCAGATCATTTCAAACGCGTGTGACTAAAGGGCAGCCCTGGCGCGAGCCTTTGTACAAGATTTCCTGCGGCATCGAGGTAATAAAAAACCATTACAAAGTGTACAAGGAGCTGTGTGTAAATGCCAAAAAATGAGCTCGAAATGTCAAGAAAGTGCAAAAGCAGCTGCGCGTCCTCTGTCCCAGGATTTGGGAGTGACGTGGTCTCGCACAGAGGCTGGCAGATGTTCCAGCAGAGAGGTTTGCAAATGGGCAGATCGGAAGGAAACTGCAATAATTCGGGGGGAAAAAGCAGAGGTTTTGCAAATGGATTTTGGGAGGATTTGGCTTTCCTCCCAACAGGTGCTGAGCTCACCTGTCCTGACATCCTCACCTGTCCTGACATCCTCACCTGTCCCAAAATCCTCACGTGTCCCAAAATCCTCACGTGTCCCAACATCCTCACCTGTCCCAACATCCTCACCTGTCCCAAAATCCTCACCTGCTCTGACATCCTGACCTGTCCCAAAATCCTCACCTGTCCCNATCCTGACCTGTCCCAACATCCTGACCTGTCCCAACATCCTGACCTGTCCCAAAATCCTCACCTGCTCTGACATCCTGACCTGTCCCAAAATCCTGACCTGTCCCAACATCCTCACCTGTCCCAAAACCCTGACCTGTCCCAAAATCCTCACCTATCCCAAAATCCTCACCTGTCCCAAAATCCTGTCCTGTCCCAACATCCTCACCCATCCCAAAATCCTCACCTGCTTTGACATCCTGACCTGTCCCAACATCCTGACCTGTCCCAACATCCTCACCTGTCCCAAAATCCTCGCCTGTCCCAACATCCTCACCTATCCCAAAATCCTCACCTGCTCTGACATCCTGACCTGTCCCAAAATCCTGACCTGTCCCAACATCCTGACCTGTCCCAACATCCTGACCTGTCCCAAAATCCTCACCTGCTCTGACATCCTCACCGATCCTGACATCCTCACCTGTCCCAAAATCCTCGCCTGTCCCCCCACAGCCTCCCCAGGGAGCACCAGCCCTGGGAGCACCCAGAACTGCTCCGTGACTTTATGGGGACGAGAGGGACGATCCTGGGACGAGCTCTGCCCCCACTGCTGCCCCCACAGAGCCCCTGCGAGCTCTGATCGTTCCAGCACAGACAAAACCGTCCCGGTGCCTCGGTGCCTCGAGGCAGGGCTGAGGTTTCCATCAGAAATTAGAGGGTTTTGAGCAGAATTTAATTGTCGAGAGCACGAAATGCTGAGAGGCTGCACCATCGTGTCAGTGAAGGCATTTCCTTGGCTGAATGTCCGGGCTAATTGGCCGGCTGGACTCATTACCAAGAAGTTCTCAGCCTTAATGATAATTTTAAGGACTCCAAGAAAAAAAACATTTATGGGGAGCTGAACAGCATTTTAGGTTCGGTAATCAACAGCGGCGTAAGTTGAATTTTAACACGGTTAATTTGTCATTCCCCCAGCAGCACCGCGGAACATCGTGAGCTGACTTCCACTAGAAAACAGCTCTTCCCAGATACCCGAGGCTTCCACTGGCCTGGAGCATCTGAGGGTTTGGAGCCTTCACACACAACCCTTCACCCCACAACCACCGGGCATCGTTTATGGCAGCAAACGTGGGGGGTGAATTCAGGACGTGGGGAGGCAGGGGCAGGGAAAAGTAAAATAACCAACGGGCGAAGAGAATGTAAGGGAAAGTGCAGTAATTCAAACATCCTGGTGCCTACGTGGCTCCTGGAAATCCCACTGTCACCCCCACATCACCCACCCTTCCCAGCCATCCCAGGGAATTCACTCGGAGCGCAGTTTAAAGGATGGCTGAGGCCAAAAATAAAACCGCGCTGGAAGGAAGCAGGAATTTCAATTCTGAAAAAGCAGATTCAAATACACAACAACGAGGCACAGACGTCTAAACCCTGGAAGAGCTCATTTCCCACCCCGCAGCCGAATTCAGGTGCAATTCCAGCCCCTCCTGGACTCACCCTCGTAGCTGGCCTGGAAGCCTTGGGCACTCACGGCGTAGTCGCTGACGAGCCACAGGGACAGCACGAGGCCGGTGCTGACGATGGGAGCAGGCAGCTGGAATCCTGTCAGCCTGGAAAAAACCCACAGCGAGGTCACACTCAGCACTGGTACCCTGCAAAACCCCACAGCGAGGTCACACCCAGCACTGGTACCCTGGGAAACCCCACAGCGAGGTCACACCCAGCACTGGTACCCTGGGAAACCCCACAGCGAGGTCACCCCCAGCACTGGTACCCTGGGAAACCCCACAGCGAGGTCACCCCCAGCACTGGTACCCTGGGAAACCCCACAGCGAGGTCACCCCCAGCACTGGTACCCTGGGAAACCCCACAGCGAGGTCACCCCCAGCACTGGTACCCTGGGAAACCCCACAGCGAGGTCACCCCCAGCACTGGTACCCTGGGAAACCCCACAGCGAGGTCACCCCCAGCACTGGTACCCTGGGAAACCCCACAGCGAGGTCACCCCCAGCACTGGTACCCTGGGAAACCCCACAGCGAGGTCACCCCCAGCACTGGTACCCTGGGAAACCCCACAGCGAGGTCACCCCCAGCACTGGTACCCTGGGAAACCCCACAGCGAGGTCACCCCCAGCACTGGTACCCTGGGAAACCCCACAGCGAGGTCACCCCCAGCACTGGTACCCTGGGAAACCCCACAGCGAGGTCACCCCCAGCACTGGTACCCTGGGAAACCCCACAGCGAGGTCACCCCCAGCACTGGTACCCTGGGAAACCCCACAGCGAGGTCACCCCCAGCACTGGTACCCTGGGAAACCCCACAGCGAGGTCACCCCCAGCACTGGTACCCTGGGAAACCCCACAGCGAGGTCACCCCCAGCACTGGTACCCTGGGAAACCCCACAGCGAGGTCACCCCCAGCACTGGTACCCTGGGAAACCCCACAGCGAGGTCACCCCCAGCACTGGTACCCTGGGAAACCCCACAGCGAGGTCACCCCCAGCACTGGTACCCTGGGAAACCCCACAGCGAGGTCACCCCCAGCACTGGTACCCTGGGAAACCCCACAGCGAGGTCACCCCCAGCACTGGTACCCTGGGAAACCCCACAGCGAGGTCACCCCCAGCACTGGTACCCTGGGAAACCCCACAGCGAGGTCACCCCCAGCACTGGTACCCTGGGAAACCCCACAGCGAGGTCACCCCCAGCACTGGTACCCTGGGAAACCCCACAGCGAGGTCACCCCCAGCACTGGTACCCTGGGAAACCCCACAGCGAGGTCACCCCCAGCACTGGTACCCTGGGAAACCCCACAGCGAGGTCACCCCCAGCACTGGTACCCTGGGAAACCCCACAGCGAGGTCACCCCCAGCACTGGTACCCTGGGAAACCCCACAGCGAGGTCACCCCCAGCACTGGTACCCTGGGAAACCCCACAGCGAGGTCACCCCCAGCACTGGTACCCTGGGAAACCCCACAGCGAGGTCACACCCAGCACTGCCCTGCACAACCCAGGAGTGGGGCAGATCCCACCACGCTCCCGGGGCAGATCCCACCACGCTCCCGGGGCAGATCCCACCACGCTCCCGGAGAAGGAGCTCAGAGCTGCAGGACTCGGACACCAGGACAGCCCGAGAGCAGCAGATCCTGCGCTTTCCCCCCCTTCTGCCCGGCCGCAGGAACTGCTCCTGCAGCTCTCCACTCCCGGGGTCCTGTCCCAAACCCCTCCCTGCTTCCCACCCTGGTCACCAACACCTGCCCTGGGGCGCTCCCAAACCCCGCCTTGGGATGCTGGAGCAGAACCCGCCCCATCCACGCCACGGGAGAGAGATTTCGGGGTGCTGAGTGAGCCCAAGGCTTTGTTCACCGATGCTTAAAATGTTCTGAGAACCTCGGAGCAGAAATATCGGCAAGTGACCGAAGCCTTCCACAAACTGCATTAAACGGAACACAAAAACAGGCAAAAAATGGATGTCAGCAACTAATTAAAACCTTTTAATGCGGTGCCTTCGGAGCGCTGGCTCTGCGGCTGGACAGCGGACAAGGCTGGAAGTTTTCAGGAATCCTCCCCACCCTCACTGAGCCGTCCCTGCCAGCACAAGGCCAAGGATGGGGTTTTATGTGGGGACAGATCCCAAATGCAGCACAGCAAAGGCTGGGATGGTTCCCACCTGCCCCCTGAGGTGAAAATCCAAGCCCACAGCCACGGAATCACGGCGTGAGAGGATCTGGGAGCTGCCCCGCAGGGAGTGCCCAGGAGATGGACACAGATCAGAGTGAAGGGAACAAAACAAAACTGGACACACCCAGAAACTCCCAGCCCTCGTGCCTTGTCCTCCCACCCGCTTCCCTCGTGGACTTACGGCTAAACGACACCTGATTTTCTTATAAAAGCCTGTTGATTACTGATTTTCATTAATCCCAAACAATAAATCAATCCCATACTGGACTCCTGCCTGCCATTACCAAGGCCAAGAATCCAGGAGCAGTCCATGAGCTGCCCTAAACCCAGAGCTTCACAAACCACGGGAGAAGCAGGAACTGAAGGAACTCGGTATCCTTCGGGATCAAGGGTGCTCAAGGGTTCGCGAGGGCAGGAGCAGCACGAGATAAACAGCAAAAAAGAGAATTTAAAGCTTCTTACAACACACTCCGAGGTTTATCCCACGTACAGCAGCCAGACTTTGTGCCAGGGGGGCGAAGGATCACCTGTGACACAAAGCTCTCTGACTCTTTAAGAAATACCTGTAAATATTATTTAATTCAAGGTGTTTCCTCTCCTCACATGGAATGAAAAGGCACCCACAGAACAAATCCAGATTCGGGGGGCACCATTTAAATTTCTGTGAGCACCCAGCCCCAGCAATTCCTCCTCAAACTCATCACCAGCCCCCAGAGACAGCGAGGGAACCTCCCTCCTCTTCTCTCTGGCTCTCATTTAGCAAACCGAAATATTATTTCACACACACTGAGCTCTGACTGATGAGAGCTGACGGGCTCTGCCTGAGAACTTTATTGAAGCAAAATTTCCAGTTATTGGCAGAGCTCACAGAGTTGCCAGCCCATGATTTAAAGTTCTAATGTCAGCACAGCAGCACTGACCAGCCCTCGGCATAAAATCCAACGTCTGGACAAGCTGGAAGGACGACTGCTCCTGTTTATTATCAAGAAAAGCTTCCAGGATCCGTAAGGATTCAGTTTGTACTGTGCTGAGTAGAAGTGTCATTGTTTTTATTCATTAATTTGGCAGTTTAATTAGAGCGGCCTGCTGAAACATCCATGCGCTCAGAAAAATCCAGGAAACGCCTGGACCAGCTTTAACAGAAGCAGAACCTGCTGATTTATCTTCCCCTGATCACCCCACAGCATCAGCCAGGGATCTGCGAACGCAGCCTGGGTGTTTTACCACCCAGAGTGGATCTGCTCCCTCTGAGCTGAGCTTTTGGCATCGTGGATTCTGCTCACAGTCCCTGCGCTAAGAGCATCTCACTTTGCAGATGTTGCTTTTAATTCAGGGCAACACGAACACATCCTTTACCTGTAAGGAAGAGCTGCTGTCCCCAGGGAGCCACAGGAATTAAGTGTTACCCGAAACAACACTGCCCTGCAGCATTTCTTCCAACACTACTGGTATTTTCCACTTACAGGGCTTTAAAAGAGAAGTGCCTGTGCACGAGGGCATGAAATTGTCACCGAGTTGGTTCTCAGGCTTTCCACAGAGCCCACATGGACTGAGGAGACAGTTTCCTGGGGAACCTCTGGGCTTCTTGAACCTCTGGAACGAATAAAGCCAAGCAGCTCTGTGTCGCTGCTACGTTCGAGGTGCACAAAGAAAACGCCACAGAGCCCAGGCTCATGAACAAGTGGAAGCCGAAGCTTTTCTTTAATAATTTTCTGACCACTATATAGGATAGATGGCAAAAGTGTGTTGAGTGGCAATGGGTAATTGGTTCCTCGGCCATCCACCCCTTGAGAGGATTGGCCTAGCCCTAAGACACCGATTCCAAAATATTTTCAAAGTCAAAGCCATAACAATCTTGCAAAGCAGCCTGCGGGGGCAAGAAGTTGATGGAACTGTGACCTTGTTTAAAATAGTTTACATGGGAAAGACAGTCTGCTCACAGAATATTGAGAAAAGGCTGAAGAATTTCTCTGCTCCCAGCTTTTTAGCACCTACAGCTCTGCAAGCACTGCTCCTCAGAGGATCCTCGTGTGTCCCCAGCGTGCCCGGAGCCAGCAGAGGAGATTGGGCAGCCTGGCAGCACCAAAGGGCACCAAACCCTGCTCCCCTGCACCCCTCTGCCCACAGAACACCCAGCGTGGCTCCACTGGTGGTGCTAAAGCCAACCTCAGTCAGGAGGGAGCAGGAAATGCTGCTTCAATCAGGAAAATGTCTGAGCAGCACCTCCCACCCTCCGCCCCACAGCCCTCCCTGGCTGCTCCTGCGGTGAAATCCTGCGCTAGGAACGAGCTGGAATCGCTCCTGCTCTCACTGAAGTCACCGTAAAAGCCACTTCTCCTCTTAAGCCTCCAACTAATGCACACAACTGCGGGTTTTTTTCCTTCTCTGATGTCCTTGTCCAAGTGAGAGCCCAGGCAGAGTCCCCTTGAAGGAACAATCATTTACCAGTGTCCACGTTCAAAACCTCAGCTCTGCTTTCCAAAGCCCCAGGATGGCCAGGATTGGCAGGAATCCCTGCCTGGTGACTGTTCTCCTGCCTTCCTCCTTGAATCTGCATCCCAGAGCAATTTAAACCACGGGAATGGCAGGCAGAACATGGCATCATTCCCCAGCAAACAGCGGTTCTGCCATCTCTGATCTTTAGGGCAGCAATCACAAAAAACACACACTAACGAGGCAAAAAAGCAGCAAACTCCATTCCTTGTTTTCATGAAGGTGAGGGCAGTAATAACAGCAGGAATAATCATATCCCATTCCTTCTGTACCTCTGGCCAAATGGATTATTGAGTGATTATCCCCTTAACGTGCTTGGAGCCAGCACTGATTGTGTGAGATTTGCAATGTGTTTTTCATTGGCTTAATTCTGCTCCTGCTGCGAGGAACCAAACGAAACCAGCGCCAGAAATGCCACTTGATAAGCTTGCCCTTGCAAAAAATCAATATATCCAAACAAATCAACACAGAAATCCTCTGCTCTGTTTGCCTCCCTCGTGCTCTGCCCCAGGTGTGCCACAGACGCTGCAAACGTTCCTGGTTCGGCTCCCAGTTTGCAGCAGGACAGAAAAATCTGCTTTGGGACAGGTTTGGGAGAGCTGGTGGCAGTGAAAAGCACCTTCCACAGGTGAGAACCCCACCTGGCACGAGGCTCAGCCTGGATCCAGATGGGACAGAATCCCAGAATCCCAGGATCAGTGAGGCTGGAACAGCCCTCCAGGATCATCCGAATCCAAGCTGTGCCCAATCCCCACCCCATCCCCAGCCCAGGGCACCGAGTGCCACGTCCAGGAGAACTGTCCCTGGGCAGTTCCAATGCCTGACCACCCTTTCCATGGAGAAATTTTCCTTAATACCCAATTTCAACCTCTCCTCATTCAACTGGAAGACGTTCCCTCTCCTCCTGTCCCTGTTCCCTGGGAGCAGAGCCCGACCCCCCCCGGCTGCCCCCTCCTGTCAGGGAGTTGTGCAGAGCCACAAGGTCCCCCCTGAGCCTCCTCTGCTCCAGGCTGAGCCCCTTTCCCAGCTCCCTCAGGAGTTCCCCAGCTCCCTCCCCTTCCCTGGACACTCTCCAGCCCCTCAGCGGATCCCTCCTGCCTCCCCTGTGTGACACCACCGATGGAAACCTGCCCCATCCACCTCTGAAAGGAGCTGAGCCCCAGCCGGAGCCCCCCTGACTGCTCTGCTCAGCAGCTCCAAGCCACACCTGAACGTTTCTATTTCCCCCAAACCCCAACGCCCAGCCAGGACAGCCCAGCCCTGCTCCAAACACCCTGGGCTCCATCTGTTGCACATTATCCCATCCCTCTGGATGCAGCACGACCGTCCCGCTCCCGGTGACGCAGGCGCCCCTTTGGGAGTGCAGGTGCCATAATTAAAGCCCAGCCCATTATTTTTCTGGTCGGATGCCCACCATCAGCTCAGGCTGCAATCAAAACAGTTATTGCAGCTGGCAATCCAGCAGCCTTTAAAGCATCAGTGCTGGAGCAGCGTCTCAGAACATCTAATGAAAATGCACTGGATTGTATCATTTAACCCAGCATTAAATTACACCACCCCATAGCTCCGTGAGCTTTTCCTGCCTGTCATTTAAAGGCACCTATTAGGGAGAATTTCCCATCATCAAGTGAGGCTCTCAACCCTCTCCTTGCTGTGTGCAGGGTAAATGGCACCGTTCCCTGAGTGCCAGCCTGGCACCCCTGCACCACCCCGCGATAATGATGCTTTTAAGGCAGGTTTGAGGGAGGGGATCCTGCCCCTCTGCCCAGCCCTGGGAGGCACATCGGGAGTGCTTGTCCAGCTCTGGATCCTCAGCACAGCAGGGACAGGGAGCTCCTGGAGTGCTGTGGAGATGAGGAAGGGCCTGGAGCATCTCCCTGCCCAGGGAAGGCTGAGGGAGCTGGGGCTGCTCAGCCTCGAGAGGAGCCCCAGCTGAGAGGGGCCTCAGCCCTGGGTGTCCCTGGCTGTCCCTGGGTGTCCGTGGCTGTCCCTGGGTGTCTCTGGGTATCCCTGGCTGTCCCTGGCTGTCCCTGGCTGCAGGGAGGGTCAGAGCAGGGCCCAGGCTCTGCTCCAGGGCCCAGCAATGGCACCAGAGGAACGGGCAGGGACTGAGCCCAGCAATTCCCCTGCACAGGAGGCAGAACTGCTGCCCTGGGCAGTGCCCAGCCCTGAACAGAGCCCAGAGAGGGGCTGGAGTCTCCTCCCTGGGATATCCCAGAGCCCTCTGGACACCTCCTGTGCCCTGTGCTCTGGGATGGCCCTGCTGGAGCAGGGAGGTGGCACCAGATGAGCCGCTGTGGCCACAGAATACTGAGGTTGGAATCATCCACAAGAATCCTCCAAGTCCAGCTCCTGATGGCCCCTTCCAGCCTTCCCCATCCTGTGACTCCGTCACTGCGTGTTGAGGAAACAGCGGCTCAGAGGGAGAGCTGTCCTTCGGAAAGTCTGGAATGAGCAGTCCTCCCCCACTGCTCCCAGCACAGAGGGCAAAGCCAACCTGGAATTGCTTTAAAGGTGAATTCATGAGGGATTCGACTCATCCATCACCACTGGGGCCAACAGAAAGAGCCCCACGACTTCCAAGTGACTTTGATCCAGTTTCATGTGCCTTGTCCAGCTGGCGCAGGTGCACGGGGCAAGGAGGGAACACTGGAGCCAGGGAAAGGAGCCGGCTGTTCCATCCGACAAGCGGCCACGAGGAAAGTGATATTAATTGATATTAATCAACATTTCCAACTTCCTCGGTGTCGTGAAGGATGTGGGAGCGCTGCAGCCCAGCTGCTGCAGGGGGAACACCTTCAGGAATACAGATGGATGCACGTTTGGAATTTAAACTCTCGGGGGAAGCTGGGAACGGCCTCGAGCTGGCATCACTCACAGATGTCCTCCCCAAGGCTGCCCCGTGGAATGGACACCAAGAACAAAAGAACAAATGCAAGGGATCAGAGAATTTCCCCACAGGGATCCATCCCACCTCAGATCTCAGCACAGGAGGAAGGATTATTTTCTGTAAAGACACAGCTGCTGGTCGGGAGAGTGTCTATGGGGAAAGAAAACATCTTGTCATTCCTACCAAAGCCTTCACTTTAGAAATCATCTCTCATCCTGAAGGGGTTTAAGATCTCCTCCAAATGCTGGGCCAGATCCCAAGGGAACCTTTAGGACTTTGCAGAGCTGGCAGAGCCCTGGCAGCAGGGCTGTGGTACCTGCAGGACACTGGGGCTGGCAGGGCTGTGTCTGTCCCCTCGCTGGGTGCCAGGCTCCCTGGGCGCCCTGGGTTCTCAGTGCCACCCCTGTGCTGAGCAGCCCCTCCAGCATCCTCCTCCTCCTCCTCCTCCTCCTCCCAGCCCTGGCTGTTCCCCTCTGGCTGTACCCCGGGTGCTGCTGCCTCAGCCTCTCTCACACATCTCATCCCTTCCCCTTCCCTCAGAACTTTCCCTGTTTCCAGTGGCTGTGGATAAAAGCCACGCCTGAGGAGCCAGCTCGCTCTCTCCTGGCATTTCCTCAGGCTTGGCCGGGGCAGGAATTTCTCCCCTCAGTGGCTCTGTTAGATTTTCCCCGTATTTATGAAAGAAAAACGCAATTACAGTGAGATGTCAGCTTTTTTTCAGAGCACATTAACATGAACGCTCTCATTAATCATCAATAAAACAAGCAGAGCATGATCTGAGAGCACTCCCAGCTCCCAAACGCTGCAGACACTTAAAAGGCAGCTCTGTCCGCCAGGCACAGCTCGCTGGTGTCACTGAGACAGTTGTCCTTTCATTTGGATCCCTGCAAGGCTGAAATGATGCTCTGGACCAAAAAAAAACCAACTCTCAACCAGCTTAAAAGGATCCTGCAGCGACACAAGAACAGCAGCCGCAGTTCCCACTCGGATTTACCCAGCCTGGTGGAGGGATCTGTGCTCAGAACCCAACTGCTTTTGTTTGGGAGTCAGGCACAGAGCAAACACCTGCACAGGAGTGCTCCCAGCACCAGCAACTCCTTGGATCTTCTCCTGTTTCACCAGCCAACCCCACACGGCCCATTTCATCCCATCCCAGCCATCCCAGCTGCTGGAGAATTGATTCCAAACTAACCCAATCCACTGGCTCTGACATTCACAACCTTTTATTTTTCCTACCACGACAGTAACAATCAAGGGGCAAAACCCCCAGTTTTTCCTGTCCCTCAACCTCTCCCAGTGCCATGAACACCCACAATTTTCCCAGGAATTTTATCCAGAGCCGTTCTCAGCCTCAGGAATCAGCTGCACTTCCCTCCCTTCCCCAAGCCAAGCACAATCCATCAAGGCCCAGGAGCCCTTTGCTTACCTCTGACACTGACAAAGCTTCATTAACCAACACAGGCTCGGGGGACAGTGACAGAGCTCATAAATCCCAGCCTGGATGGATTTCTCCACTCGTTTAAAGCGGGGTTTGGGTCAATTCCCGCTAGAAAAGTGTTATTTATAGAGCCCAGAGGCAGCACAGCCAGCTCAGATATACGAGGCCTTCATGGCTCAGGCTGGGGACAGGTACTGAGCATCAAATTTCAATAAATTTGATTTTCCATGCAATGCAATGGAGTGGGAAGACCACGGAGTTGGATGTGATTTATTCTTTTTCTCGTGTCCCTTCCACGCTCATTTTCCCAAGACTTTCTGGGGTTGCAGCGGGGTTTTGTCCCCTCTGCCCTGCTCAGGTGAGACCCCACCTGCAGAGCTGCCTCCAGCCCCGGGGTCCCGGCACAGGAAGGAGCTGGGATAGCGGAAAGTGTCCCTGCCCATGGGGGATGAGCTTTTAGGTCCTTTCCCACCCAAACCCTTCCACGATTCCATGAAATCCAACTCCGGCACCTCTGTTCTCAGCCTTGTTATGACAAACCAAGAAGAAGAAAACCACAGATTCGCAGAAAAGTTCATCAAATCTCAGTCACCCCCTGGCAAATCCAAGCTGACATTCCGAGTAAACAAAGACAAGTTTGGATAGAACCCAAGCACGGCTCAGCGGCTTCAATTCAGAACTTGGCAGATTTGGGTTATTTCTGTCTTTCTTCAAAAAAAAATTACCAAAAAAAAAACAAAAAAGAACCAAAAAAAAAAAAAAGAAAAAAAAAGAAAAAAAAGTCACCGGGGGTGTGAAATCGAGTAAATGGGAGAAATAAGTTCTTGGAACCCCCTGGAAATCACACAAGGTTTGTTTACTGCTGAACACAGGGCGAGTGGGGAACAGCAAGCAGGTGTTGCCACAGCGGAGGCGCTGGGAACACGCAGGGATCACAGCAGCCCTCCAGTGCAGAAATGCAGCGTCCCGTGGCCCGAAGAACAGGCACAAACGTCTGAGACAGCCTGAAACGCCAGAGAGGCAGGACGGAGAAGTTCTCAGGGCAGCAGCTTTCTGTGATTCTGGGATTATGACATCTTCCAGCTGGGAAAGCTGATAAGGGATTTGCCCAGGGAGCAGAGCAGCTCCTGGGCTCTGGGCAGGACTGATCCCTGCTCCTGGGAGGGATTCCCAGCACGTCCCAGGGCTCTGCCTTTCCCCCACACCCACTGCTGCGCTGCCCACCCCGTCCTGGCACCGAATCCCACAGAGGGAAGTGCCACCTTCCTGCTCACTGACTGCAGGATCTCTTGGGGAAAAGGGAATTGATTTTTGAAGATCTGGTTCTGTATTAAGTCCAGAGACTTTTGGGACAGGTTCTTACCCAAGCAGGGCCAGACTGGAGCCACCTCCTCATCCCAGAGCACCGGGGCAACAACCAGGAGCCAACAGCCAAAACCTCACCCTCCTCACCCCTGCTCCCTCCCAGAGCAATCTAAAAACGAGAAGCACCAAGCCAGGGCCATGGGTTGGTTCAATTTCCCTCCCTCCACTGCTAAAAAAATCTCATCTCACTCCCTGTGATCCCAAAAAACTCCCCACTGGTGCTGGAATTGTCACTGCTGCTCAGGAACGAAGGCAGCTGGGTCTGAAATGAGCGACTCGAGGTGGCTGTGGCTGTGCCACCTTGCACAGCTCTTGCACAGAGGCACAAAGAGAGGATAAAGCTGGTACAGAACTCCGGAGAATATTTCTTTGTAGGTGCTAAAAAGCTGGAAGCAGAGAAATTCTTCAGCCTTTTCTCACTATTCTGTGAGCAGACTGTCTTTCCCATGTAAACTATTTTAAACAAGGTCACAGTTCCATCAACTCCTTGCCCCCGCAGGCTGCTTTGCAAGATTGTTATGGCTTTGACTTTGAAAATATTTTGGAATCGGTGTCTTAGGACTTGGCCAATCCTCTCAAGGGGTGGATGGCCGAGGAACCAATTACCCATTGCCACTCAACACACTTTTGCCATCTATCCTATATAGTGGTCAGAAAATTATTAAAGAAAAGCTTCAGCTTCCACTTGTTCATGAGCCTGGGCTCTGTGGTGTTTTCTTTGTGTGCCTCGGACGTAGCAGCGACAATTTCTTAGTGGAGCACCAGTTGTGTTTACCATGAGCCATCTCTGACAAGGAGGAGAGAGCCCTGAGAGCCACCTGAGGTCTGATCTGCCCGGAGCCCTCGCTCCAGGGCCTGCAGGTGCTCACATCCAGCCCTCACCATCATCTCCCGATGCCTGCAAGGGCTGAACAGCTCCCCTGAAGGAAAACCAACCATCAGCCGGGGGGTCTGGAGAGGAACACGCGATCCTGGGCCCTGGGAATGACCTGGGATCCCGGTGCTGTCACACAGGGCAGGGGAACCCCAAGGAGAGGCTGAGGGGGGAAGTTTTGAGTGCTCTGCTGTGAGGGGTCCCCAGCAGAGTCCCACGAGCTCCTGCTGCTGCCTCAGCCAGGCCAGGGGACACCCCAGCCCTGTCCTACAGGAGGCACCTCACGGCACTACCCCTCCCTTCCCTCCACAGCTCCAGGCCAGAGGGACAGGAGGCTTTAAAGAACTGGACCAACATGGGAATGGAAGGTGAAGGACACCGTGAGCCTCCCCAGAATTTCCATGCACTAAACGCACCCTAAAACAACCCCTGCCTCACTCACCAGCAGCAGCCAGGGCTCACAGATCCATCAAAGGCTGTTCCAGGGCAGAGTCTTAATTAAAATCCAGCAGGTGCTGCCCAATTACAGAGAATCTTCCTACACTTAATCCACTTCACACACCTGAACTTGCAGCAAGAGGCATAAAATCCCAGGAGCTTGAATCTCACCCCACTGCACCCCCTGCCATGGGCAGGGACACCTTCCACTACCCCAGGTTGCTCCAAGCTCCATCCAAGCTGCCCTCACACACTTCCAGGGGAGGGGTTTGTCAGGCTTTGCTGGGAGATTGCCCCTAGAAACGTGGTTAATCAGCAGTTTGGGGGAAAACGAGAACAATCTGGGGAAGAAAATATTATTTGAGTAACAGCAACACCTGAAGAGACCCCCCCGGGTGTCTCACCTCACACCTGGGAGAGCAGAGTTGCGAGCAGGTCCTTCAACCCCCTAAACCAGGACAAAACTGCTCCATCCCCATCTCTGAAGAGGCTGGCAAAATATCCGTGCCAAGCCTCCTCCTAAGCCTACAACATTCCACACGGTGCCAGGGAAAAAGCTCCCACTCTGATTGAATCAGCTGCTTTCATCACTCCTCCTGCTGCACCCTCTGCTAATAAATATGGAAAAACTGAATCGAGCCTCTGGAAATTGCAGAGCCCTGCTGCAGTTGCATTAACTCCATTACCTCTCCCAGACTTTCAGCTCCAGTTTCATCAATTATCCTGCAGACGGAGTTTAAACACTCAGCACTTCCTCAGAACAAAACAGGGACACTGCTGAAGGGTCCTGGAGCTGCTGGAGCAGCTCAAACACGTCCCTTCCCAGGGAGGAAAAAAAAATAAAGTGGATTTTATCCTACAGAGCAGAGAACATAAATTTAAGTGGGGTTTTGTTGTGTTTCTTTTCCCATGGAGTTAATGGGAAGTGACAAAAGACTCTGCTGAGGGGGAGAGGGAGGTAGGACTCGGATGTTTACTAAAGGTGACAAAGGATTTCGCTGGCCCTCTGCTTTATTTATCCTTCTCCTTAGCAAAAAGAACTGTAGTCACCTTGGAGACATGAGGCAGTGACAAAGGAATATGCCACAGGACCTGAGGTGACTCAACACAAACTCCTAACACAAGCTCTGTGCATTCCCAGGTGACAAATGCTATTTTTCCAGGAATTTCTTTACCAGAACTGAACCCCCAGAATGTCGTTTCAGCCCGAATTTGCATCTCTGCAAGCCACAGGAACACTGGGGGAACTCTCTCCTCCCCAGTTCCCTTTGTCCCTTCCTCTCCTCCTCCCTTTTGCTGTTTTTAAGATCAAAAGCTTTGTGCTCTTGATTGGTAATTAAGTACAAGTCACCCAGGCTGCTTTTTCAGAGAGTAATTAAAAGGTTATCAAGAGAAACATGCGAGGTGCAGGTAATTCCTGGAGCAGCTGTAATTAGGTCAGCCCAGCGATAACTCCGCCCTTATCACCAGGATCACATCCTTTAGGAGTTCAAACAAAATACTGAAACTTTCAGTCAATTAAAAATACGGCCCAAGATGTGGCTTCGAGCTGCTCACAGAGCAGACTGACGGCAATCCTTCTCTTCACTCTTCAGCCACTTGGCAGGGAAGAGGGATGAGGATCTGGAAGCAACTTGAGCAGGAGACGCTGAGATGTGGGACATGAGCTGCGCGAGCAGCGGGGCCCTGTGCCGGCAGCGGGATTTCTCTGCTCTGCACAGAACCCCACTGCAGCAGTGACCTCCAAACGTTTCCCCAGACCCTGCACGCTCTGCAGCCACGGTGATCCCTGCAAAATCCTGCTCAGGACGGGCAGGTTCCTCCCAGCTGTGTCAATAAACACCTCCGAGCGACGCCTGTGGAAACACAGCCGGCACTGCCGCGGCTCTGGGAGTTGTTTCTCTCTGGATGCACAGCCTCAAACAAACGTTTTCTCAGGCAAATAAACTCGGCATCACTGAAACATTTTGTTTGAACAGGGAAGAGACCACAGGATGACACAGTTCCCTGCCCACAACAGGCGGCAAGGGAAGCCCAAGGGCTGGAAGAGCCGAAGTAACTCAGCACATTCACAAGTGAGGAGTCTCTCCTGGTAGAAACATCCCATATTCTGTCCCCCGGGCTTCCCAATGGAGTTTTAAACATCTCTGGAATGAAAAAATGTCTGATTTCCTAAGCTGACCACTTCCATTTGGAGTGTAAATTCACCGGGTCTCACTGGGAGAACAGAATTAGGGAGGTGAAGCACCCGACTCACAGGGAGACTGTAAATGTGCCTTCCCTGGATCTGAGTGCAAGCCTGAAGCTTCAAACCAGGGACGTCGCAACTGATTTAAGAGTCTCACGTTAAAAGCCTCCTGCAAACTATCAGCAGATGAAGAAGCTGGGGGAGGCCACGTGGGTCTGTTGCACCCACCCTGGTTACGTCACGGAGCGAGAGTCTGACACAAAGAGGGGCAGAGAGTCTCCCAAATCCCACACCAATCTCAGAGCCATAAATAATCCCAAGTATTTAAATTGTAGTCAGGTCTGTGCCGAGCTTCTGAGCCCAGCACAGTGGGAAGGCAATCAGGAAGGGAACCTGATTGGAGCGACCTCCGAACAATGACACCATCACAAGGCACAATGAGAACTGGGAAAAGACTGTTCTGGAATGACTGCACAGTCAGAGCAGGGCTCCCCACGACTCCCTGATCCCACAGCAGCTGGGAACTTGAAGGATGAGAATTTGGGAGAGTCTGGTCTGGTGTAATGAGCCCAAGAAAAGGGCAAGTCCTGGACAGGAACCAAATCCTGATGTCCCTCATCAAGGAAGAGAAAAATCTGCAGCCACAGCAGCTTTCAGGTTTCACAGAAAAATCCCCCACAATGGTCCCTGCTGGAAGCCAGGAGCTGGGAAAATTCTAGTGGACAAGGAGGAATGGGTTCCAACCGAAAAAAGGGAAGTTTAGGTTCTATACGTGGAAAAAATCCTTCCCTGTGAGGGTGGGGAGGCCCTGGCACAGGCTGCCCAGAGAAGCTGTGGCTGCCCCATCCCTGCAAGTGTTCCAGGCCAGGCTGGATTGTCCTTGGAGCAACCTGGGATAGTGGAAGGTGTTCCTGCCCATGGCAGGGGATGGAATGAGATGGAATTTAAGTTCCCTTCCAACCCAACCCATTCCAGGATTCTAAAAACCCAATAATTCGAGAGAAGCTGAAATAGCAAAGACTTGGAAACGAGCTCTGATTTTAGCAAACAAAGCAAAGTCATGGCACTGAGAGATGACAACAGCCCTGCATGTCTAAATTAAGGCACTGAAAGCCATTTAATATTCACGTCCTCATCACAAACGCAAGGCAAATTCCCTAATATCCAGTAAAGCTGTTTATTAGCAAACGCCTCATTGGATTAGGGCTGCTCTTATTCTATTAGGGAACCTTCACACCACATTAAATTGCAAGACAAGAGGGTGCTTGCCAGCACACGATGAACACAACATTAACCCCTTCCCAGGAAATCCTGCAATGGTCTGGGTTGGGAGGGTCCTGAAATACATCACTGATGCTCAAACATGCAAGTTTGAGAGGAGAAGAAGCAAAGAAATCCGTTGTCCCTTCCTTTCCCCTTGCTCACAGCTCGTTTTGGGTGAGCTCTGATGAGTGACACGTGGCCATCCATCTTCAGGGCCGCACCTCGGTGATGAATTGAGAACATTTGGAAAGCAGGCAGGAAAAAAAAAGCAAAATTGATGGCCAGGGGAAAGGGAAAAAAGGGAGAAAGAAGGGGAAAAAAAGTAACCCAGTGTTAGGCAACAGTTAGAGTTTAATGAGGTGAGACTGATGCAGCAAAAATCCTATCGGGGATCTCCCGAGGTGGAAGGGACCCACAAGGATCAGAGACACCCCCACAGTCCCACCCTGTGCCTCAGAGCTCTGCCCAAACTCTAAAATTGGTGAACGAAGAAGTGAGACATGAAACAGCCCAAAGGAGCCAACTCCAGGTTTTGAAGTTACTGATCCAGAAATGTCCAAGGGAAGAAAGCAAGTGTGCACCATGCAGGAGTTCCTCTTCTACTTTGCTAAGCCCTCCTGAAGTGCTTTCACACCTCTAGAAATCCCCCTCTTTATTTCCCCCTTTATTTCACTTTCCTGCCTTAAACACGCTCCATTTCCCGAGCTCCTCATCCGACATGAAACATCCCCAGGTGCCTTTTGCTGCTGCTTCCATCCCCCAGCTCACATTCACCTGCACCTCACCAGGGATGCAGAGGGAGGACCTTTTCTGTCTCCTCACCTTCCCCCAGCTCAGCCTTGCCAGGTCCCTTTCTGCTACTTCTATTTACAACCAGAATATTCTTGGGAGTACCTCAGAGCAGCATTAACTTCCCACCACACAAAGTTTCCCGAGCCGAATTTTACCCCCAATTTTCCACCTTTCCATTATCCCCAAAGCAAAGCACTGAACCTCCTGATTAAAGGCTGAGGCCCCGTAATTAACGTGATTCTCAAGCGCAGTTGCGAGATGAAGAGATGATTTATTTGCATAACTGAAATCATCTCCATGAAGAGCTGATTTCCACCAGGGTGCAGCTCAGATGTTCCACTCGGGTTAGACAAGACGCTGAGGTCAATGGATCTGTCCCGAACTCGAGTGGCTGGAAGGAAAATCGCCTTCCAGGGCTCCAGCACTCTGGCCAGGGATTCGGAGGCTGGGTGCTGCCGCAGCTCCACGAGGTTCTGAATGCATTACCGTCAGGCTGGAGCTGCCAGCAGCACCACCAGCGTGTCCCCAGTCACCCGGCTGGTTTCATCTGGAGGGCTGAGATCACGGCTGCTCGCACGTCTGACACCTCCTGGAGCATCTGCTGCCGCAGCAACGCATCCAGATCAGCCTCCCACAAAACTTTTTACTAACGCTGCAAGTCTCATTTGAGAAGCCATGGAGAGTTTTCCTACTAAATCCTATTTCTGAACGCTTCTTAGCCCTGGAGCTCCAACAGATGTGAGGGAATGCACCCCGTCCAGCTGCTGGATGGACTCTGGGTTAAGGAACAGCCCAGATTTTGGGGGAAAACGCACAAAGCCTTTGGCAGAGCTATCACTGAACCCCACGGCCCATCCTCCCACTCTGAGAGTCTCGTTTGGACTCAGGGAAGCTCTCTGCACATTAACTCTGCTTCCCTCCTGCTCCATTTCCTAATTAACTCTGGATGTCTAGGATGACTCTTGATAAATCATTACTGTCAGGCATTCAGAGAAACATTTCCAGCCTTATCACAGATAAGAAATCAAAACAACTGTAAGAACTGCTCATGGAGAAACACTCCCAGTTTATTGCAGCATAAACATCCAAGGCCAGATTCAATCCCAGCGGCAGGAAGGGGGAACATGTTTATAAACATCACTGTAATGAACACTGTACCTCGTTCTCAGATTCCCCTGCTGAGGCAGCCCATCGTAGATGGATAATACATCAAAATCTTCCTCTAATGCAAAGGACTGGAAAACAAGCTGTATCCTGTTCTGCTCCTCAGCAGTGATTGTCCACGTGCAGTTTGCATAATTGGGGTATCCATAGGGAAAGCCTGGGCTCTGTATTGTCCCGTTTGGGCCCTGCAATGTGTGACTGCAGTTCTGGGCTGGCGAGAGAAAAGACAAAAGCACAAAGTCAGAGGGCGTCAGGCGAACAGTGAATGTCCTCACCATCCCCACAGACCACACAGGGCTCTTCCCACCGGGTTTCTTTGTCCCAGGAAACACAGAAAAAAAGCAAAATCTAAGGATGAAATTTTGGCTTCCTCCCTGCAGGGATGTGGAGCCCAGACCCCCAGACACGTCCTGGGCTCTGCTCCCAGCAGCTGTGAGCACAGCTGGATTCACAGCTGCTGCCTGTCCCTGGGGACAGCTCCTTCCTCAGCCACCCTTCCCCAGCCCACCACAAAACCCAGCGTTCTCCCCATCCCACTCCGTGCATTTGGGATTTCACCCGTGCCAGGTGCCAGGCCCTGCTGGGTCACAGAACAGCACAGGGACGATGCCAGAGCTGCTCGTCTCCCTCTCCCTCAGGTGCACCTGGACAAGAGGCAGAAGAAGGGCTGGAGTGTGCAGGCAGTGCCACATCTCTCCCCCTGGGAAGGCAGAACGGACTCACACGGAGTGAGGGGCTGGGCCACCACAGCAGCCTGGCTGGCCAAGGCTGCCTGAAACCTGCGTGGCCAAAGGTCAGGAATAAAATCTGTCCTGACCCCAAAAAGAGCAGGACACAGTGCAAGGTTTGGCCCAACAAACCATCCTGTAAGGTGCCTTCCAACCCTGACCATTCCATGATTCTGGGAATGGTTCACTGGAATAGGAGACAGCAGCAGCACCACTCCCCACCTCTGTCAGACCTGATGGGGGGACACGGAAGAAATTGTTGGCCAGACCCTGCCTTGGGGGGCTGCTGGCTCCTCTCAGCCAGTTCTGAAAGGTTTGTGTTCATTCTGGCTCAACACACAGCAAACATCTTCAATCACTATTTCTGAGGAGCTGCTGCAAAGCTGCATCTTCTGAGAGCAAAACCCCTCCTGTAACACCAGTGGAACACCTAAAACCTCCCTCAAATCTCAAATCCATTTCCCCTGCCCACAGCAGTACCTGGGAACACTGCATCCCAAAGATAAAGATCCACTGCCACGATGTACAACTGCAGGATAGATGAGATTTTCTTCTCTCGGGGGACACAGGTACATGAATGTGTTTTGGGAACAGCCTAAATGACAAATTCCCTTTAGTGTTTTCCTCTCCCTTCACTGCTACTCTACCTGGATGTCTTTGGAGGCACAAATCCACTCTGAACTGGTACAACCCTCCCTGCTTTACGGGAAGAAATCCTCCACACAAAGCCCAATTCCAGACAGATGGAAGGGTCAATCTCATGGCCCAAAATCAGAGTTTCACCTTTATCCTCTGAGCTGCTGATCCCTGCCTCTGCTCCAGCTTTTCCCACCCATGCTGGATTGTTTACCCCGCTGATGGGGACAACAGAGGCTTTCAAGTCAAAATGCATTAGAGTAGAAATTACTTCTTTGATTTCTCCTTGCCG
>VZTI01005588.1:9829-39093 GCA_013397865.1 Struthidea cinerea | reverse complement strand
AAGGGGAAGGGGAAGGGGAAGGGGAGGGGAAAGGGAAAGGGAAAGGGAAAGGGAAAGGGAAAGGGAAAGGGAAAGGGAAAGGGAAAGGGAAGCCCCTGAACCTTTCAGCAGTGAACAAGGCACAGGACTCCCGTCAGCAAAGCCAAACACCCCACACTGACCCTGCTTTAAGTGACCCGAGCGTCACCTGCTCAGTCACCAGTGAAGATTCCCCCATTGCCATCTCTTTGTCCTTGCCCAGTACCAGAGGGCAGAATTCCAGAAGATTCCTTATCCCAGCTGAAGATCTGCCTCTTCCCACTCCACTCCACGCAGTGAACACCACGTAAATCCCAGGGCCGTGGTGCCACCCGAAGCATTTGCAGTGAGCACTGGGCACAAACAGAATTAGGAACATCTCACACCCCCCACACCTCCAGGCTGTGCTCTCTTTAGAGATGATAAGTTCCCTTCAGGATTTATCATCTATCAGGACGATAAATCCTGAAGGGAACTTCCTCAAAGCTCAGGGAGAAACACCTGGGAGAGGAGCTTTGCTGGTCTCATGGAACACACCTGCTGAGCTCCACTTCCACAGCAGCCCTTCCCACGGCCACTGACAGCGAGTGCAGGAGGATGTGGAGCCATCCAGAGCCCAGCCTGTAATTCCTGCATGGTTTCTGCAACCACAGTGCCACGGAATCACACGCAGGGGCAGCCTCAGCCTGGCAGTGGCACCAGAGCAGCGTCCCTGGCCGCAGCCTGGGCACAGCACGGAGCTGGCACAGCTGTTCCCTGCTGGGATCCGATCTCTGCAGAGCACTGGGACACCGGGATCGGCAGCACAGGGAGCAGCAGCACTGCCAGTGCCCTGAGAGGAGCTCGCACTTCGCTGCCCTGGCTGGTGTGAACTGCAAATGCAGAGACAGCAGGGTCACAGCAGCTGTCCCTGCCCATCCCTCGGCGTGAAGGGACCACCCCAGCTCACTGCCAGGGATTTATGCTCCATTTGCTTCCCCAGTGACAGCAGGGGAGAGGAGCCTGGTGAGGCAGCAGGCAGGAGTCTGGCACTGACAGTGCTCTCAGAACCCTGAGCACGGCAGAGACTCTTTGATCTGCCCGGGATAAATATCCGGACACGCTCAGGACTGCACGGAGCCCAACACCCATCCCCGAGCTTTCTGCAGGCACAGCAAACCAGCCAGTTCCTCTGTGCTGCTCTGGCTCCTTGCACCCTGGCTCGCTAACCACACGTGTGTCTGTCCTGTGACAAAAGTGACTTTATTCCATGCCCTTTGCGTGAGAACGAGGGGCATTCGTTCTGCCAGGCCCTCTGATCTCCACAGGGTTCTAAGGCACCTCGGCTGAAGGAGTTCAGACATTCATATCCTGAAAAACCCCAAGCAAACAAAAAGCCTGAATGCCCCAGGAAGAGACCAGTGCTTTAAGCACTTTAAAAATCAAATTAAGCAGCCACAGTTGATAAGACTTTAAACACAATCACAGGTTTCTGCCCTCTCCGCTTCTCAGAGCAGCAAATCCATTTCCTGGTACAGATGTTCCACATTTCAAGTCTGGCCCCATGGAACTGCAGCAGCCTCGGATTCAGGTGAAATCATGGAGCCATGTCATGGGAGCTCTTCACATCCACAGAATTCACCCCAAGCACAGGGCAACGTGACTGAGCCAGAAAACTCCTGGAAAAGCTTCCAGAGCCTCGCACACCCTGACAGGGATTCACTCCCAGCTCCCCTGCTCTGTGCAGGGCAGTGGCAGCAAAGCTGGCTGGGGGTGCTCAAGGAAGCCTGAAGGACAGGGAATGAACCTCCAGGCTTTGGAAGCCCTGGAAAAGCGGCAGCAGGATGGTTCATCCCAAATTACCGTTCCAGAGGCAGCCGGGGCCGCGGCACTGCCGCTGGTGCCCTGACGTTGCCAGGCTCAGTTGCTAAGCACAGGCACACAGGGAGCAGCTCCAGCGCTTCCCGACAGGACTTGGGAGAGGGAGAGGAGAGGGAGAAACCCCCTGGGGTTTGTAAACACACAGAGATTTCTGGGTCTGCTGAGCCATCAGTGACAAGAGTTTGGCGATACCGCACACAAACCAGCCTCCGCCACGTTCATGAAGCCACAGATTATTTCCATCCCTTCCTTTACGACGTTCCTGCCTCTGGATTTCAGCAGCTCCAGCTGTTTGGGGCTTCCTGCTGAAGCCCTGGGAAGCGGTGTGGAAGAAGCAGCAGGAGACACAAGGAAAGAACGGCGGCACCCAGCCCAGAGCGATCACTCCTCTCCACCAGCCTTAAACACCCAGTTTGAACCTGAATTTGAGCCTGAATTTGTACCAGAATTTGAACCTGAATTTGAACTTGAATTTGAACCTGAATTTGAGCCTGAATTTGAACCTGAATTCAGCCCAGGGCAGCTCAGCAACAGAGATGAGCCCAACAGGAGTGTTTTGAGCAAAGCCAGAGGCTGCAGGTGTGTCCAGGACACAGGAGCAGAGCAGCGTATCCATGTGTTTGGAATCAAGGATTTTATCCAGATGCCACAAATCACCCACCCCCAGGATGTGCAGGAAGCTTCTTAAACAGCAACAGTGGAAATTCAGGATAAAGCCACAGCTTGAGGCCATTTCTTTCCACACCAACATCTTCCTTTGAACAGTTCTCCCCAGCCTGTTTCACCTGGCCTGGGTGTATTTATGGAGGATAATTTGATCTCCTTCCTGTTTTCCAGGACAAGTAAGAGCTGTGCTTTCACTCCTCTAGGATACACCTCTGATCATCCTCAACCCATCCCACTCGGAACTGTTCCTGTGCCAAGGACATCAGACCACTTCAATCCTTCCTACCAAGGCTCCTCAATGCCTCATGAAAACTTCTATCAGCTCTTCCTCATCCTTGGAAAACCCTTTGGAAGTGCCTACACACACACTGAAGCTTTCATGATTCACAAACCAGAAAATCCCGGGATTTCTCCAGATTGCTCTTGGATTTCATGAGTTCTGTTTCAAACTCTGTGACTTTCACATTCCAAACAAACCTGAACAAATGGGTTTCCCAATGCCTCCCACACTTGCAGCAGCCACTCATTAACCAATTACTTCCACAGCTGCACAATCCCTGCTGGAACCAGGAGCCCTGGGCACACCAACCATCACTTGAGATCACTTGCTCAGCTCCAGAAGCACCATAGTCATCCCAATATTCAGCCAGAACGGCCTCTTCTCCAGAGATGTCATTTCCTTCCCTCAAAACTTTCCCTTTTGGAATTGTCCCTTAATCAATTCTGACTGTTCCCTCAGCGCCGGCACTCCTCTCCACAGCCACTGTCAGCAGGATAATCAACCCCGGCGCTTACGGAACTGTTTCCATCTCCAGAGCGCTCCACAGGCATTAACCAATTAATGCAGATCCTGGTGTGAGGAACAGCCCCCCCGGGAATTCCCAGCACTTCCCTCCACGGCCTCTCAGTTCCTCCAGTGCCCTTGGATTCCACCACGGAATCGCTGAATGCTTCGGCTGGGACCTCAAAGCTCCTCTCCTCTGCACTTTGCCTGGCAAACCAAGAGTTACCCTTGGAAAAAAAGATGGTTTAAGGCACGGTGAAGGCACTGAGATGGACGCTGGGAGGCCCTGACTGACCCTGGAATCGCGGGAAGGTGTCAGACACCAGGTGACCCCTCTGTGGCAAATGCCACAAAACCCAACCCAAGTTCACAAATCCTTTTCAAAAGGCACTTCAGAGCCCCAGGGTTACAAATATTTTGTAACCCAAGAACTGCAGAGAGATGCTCTGGAGCACTCCCAACCCCACCTGAGCTGTGCAGCCACATTTCCCTTATAAACCCCCCCTGGGCAAGTCTCCACTTATTTAGGTATCTAAGTATCCTTGAAAATCTTGCCCTGGGACCCCGAGCCTCAATGAAAATGTTTCAAAACCTTCTGAAAATTTTACTTTTATTTTCTCTCTAAGAGGAACACAGCGAAGATTTCATTTCTTCTCACCTCCACTGCAGACATCTGTAAAAATGACACAGATCATCTCAACCCCCCACTGAAATTAAACTCAGAAAACAGAAGCTGATTTGATGACAAACTTTCTTCCTGGCATCTGCAAATGGACTCCACTCACGAGCAGCATTTTTACTCAGTCTCATTTACAAGGTGCTAATTATTATCGCCAAAACAGATTTTTCAATTTGTATTTCAATTATTTTGCAGTAAAATAATATTTGCATTCAAATGGTTTATCCAGTGGGCTCAAAGGCATTTTCATCTCGGGCGTTAGGATTATCTCAAAAAAGAAGGTAAAAATTGAAGAAGGTGAAGTCAGGTTCAAGGTGAAATCCATCCCAAGTCCCAGTGGAGCCAAAATTAAAGAATTCCTCATGGAAATCTTTCATTACTGGTCTCCCCTTGACACCAAACCTCATCGCCATGGAACAACTGAAACCAGCTCGAATTCCATTTGCCACTGGAGCTCTGTGTCCAGCTGTCAAGTTCAACGTTCCCTCACGGCCCACAGGAGATCTTGGGCTCCAAATCCCATCTCCCCAGTAACCTACAAGCCCTCAGCCCTTGGAATTCTCCCAACACCAACAATTCCATCATTTCCCTGATGGAGAAGTGATGGTTGAAGGAGAGCACAGTAGGGAGAGCTCCTTTACAAATAAACCTATAAAAGCTCTGAGGGGGTTCCGAGGGGTTTTTTCCCCTCCCCACCACATTTTGGATTCTAACTTAGATTTTACACCTCAATTAATTACCCAGGTTGTATTTTCATGCATTTTTTACTGCCTAAAAGCCCAGAAGTTACATGAATCCCCTTCTGGTGCTTGCAGGGAGGCCACAGACCCTTTTTAGCCCCCAGGGCTCAGAACAGGGACCCAGAGAAGCTAAAACAGGAGAAACCGCTTCACCCACTGCCATCCCCAGCATCTTACACCTCCAGAGCTGAAATAAATCACAAACATCACTCGGAACAAGCAGAGATGCCACTTATTAAAAGCTCTTCACTCACGCACCACAATTCTCATCTCCCCACGCTCTGCAAAGTGAAATGTTCTGTGTGTTTACAAGTGCTCTGAGATCTTCCAACAAACCCCTCTGCCAGGCAATTGTATTACAACAGCTCACACTTGTGTGATTGGATTTGAATTACAAAAAGAGCCAAACAGAAAGCAATTTCTCCTGGGAATTTTTGTTAGGATATAAATCCAATTTTTACTTGATTCCGTTAACAGCACTTTCATATTCACTTCCTTTAAGTATTGCAGCACTTGATATTTATTACCTAATGCCTCCTTGTCACCTTGAGCAATCAATGAAAGTCACCTGGAGTTGACAGTAGAGAGAAAAGTTAATAAATAAAAGTTAATAATTCACTTCACCCAATGAGCCAAAAAAAACCAAGCCTGTCACATGCCCCAAACAATAACAGCTACAAAAGGCTCCTAACAGATTATCCGGAGAAAAGAGTGAAACATTTCAATTATACTGAATTTTTCAGTCCATTTAGGGATGAATTTCACGTTTACAATGGCAAAACCTCGATTATTATTTCAGGGAATCATGGAATGGTTTGGAAGGGATGTTAAAGACCATCCGTGGGCACTGAAAGCTGTGAGCTCTGTTCAACAAGACTTGTCCCTCTGTCCAAACATCATCTTGGTAACTGATGGATGCCCTGATAGCACGAAACCAGACTTTTCTGCCCTGTTCTGACCCAATTTGGAAGAATTCTTGTGCCAGGCACTGATTTTCCATGACTTGTACAGTTTCTGCATCCTGTGACCTCTCCACCCCTGTCTAACCACCAGAGAAACCCAGAACTCCCTTCCATTAACATTACATGGTGTTTTCTTTTCCTCCCACTTCCTCCATCCATTTAAAACCTCATTTTCACCCACAGACATATTCCACTTCATCTTAGTTTTCAATCCCCAAAGCAGATCAATACCTTTCTTCTTCAATCTACATAGCTCTCAATCAAGGAGCTAACAGGGGGTGAATTGAATCGACTTGTTCCTTCAAATTGGGGATTTTTTGTCAAAAGTCTCATTTGTTAACTGCATTTCGTGGAAAAAAAGGCAAAAAACTCCCTGTAAGAGCCCTCAGCGTTGGACTCCTGGGCACAGAAAGGTCATCACTTGTTCTCTAATTTAAGATTGGGAAGTGCTCCCAGGAGGAGCAAATGACAGAGCCCCCCCAAAGCCGGTATTTTAAATCCAGTGAAATGAACTTGCTCTTTTTAAATAAAATTAGTTAATTCAGTAGGAAGAAGTCCAGGTGTTTACCAAGAGGTGACAACAGCAGGGACCTCGCAGGGTTGGTTTTTTATGCGTTAGATCTTGCCCAGGGTCAGAACCAGCCCTGCCTGTGCCTCTGGAGAAGGGCCCTGGGCCTGTGAGACACCAGGGCAGGATCAGCCACGGGGTCCTGGAACGGTTTGGGTGGGAATGACCTTAAAGCCCATCCACTGCCACCCCTGCCACAGGCAGGGACACCTCCCACTGTCCCAGGCTGCTCCAAGCCCCGTCCAGCCTGGCCTTGGGCACTGCCAGGGATCCAGGGGCAGCCCCAGCTGCTCTGGGAATTCCATCCCAGCCCCTGCCCACCCTCACAGGGAAGGATTTCCTCCTTTGTTATCAAGTCCAAAGAACTTCACTCAGAAGCCACCCTGGGCTTTATCTCTGGGCTCTCCTGACAGCTCGGGGACAATTCCACGCCTTGTTCCCTCAGCACAGGAGCTCTGACGGGGCTTTGAAAACAGATTTTCACTAAAGCACCTACCAAAGTAGAGACATTCCAACCCAGCTGGTTTAACAGCTTTGAAGAGCTGCAGGGTCTGCAGGACAGGACACCAGAGCCTGCCGAGAGGGCAGATTGTCCTTCTGGTCAGGCCAGGGCTGCTGCCTTCAGGGGCTGTGCTGAACCCAACACTGGAAGAAACTCCCCACACTGGAAGAAACTCCCCACACTATGAGGGACAAACTCCCCATCCTCCAAACCCTTCATTACTCCGGCAGGTGGACCTTATTTTAATATTATTTTAATATTAACAGCCCGAGTGGTGCTTAACTTTAATGCCAGCCCCTCGGGAACGCTGCTGACAGATGCCCAGTGTCCAGGATCCCTGCCTGACCTTTCCCTAATGGAGACAAAACAACAATAGAGGGATATAAACAATATGCTGTGGGATGCAAGGAGCATCTTTAAAAATGGCATTGCCTTTGGAAAAGCACCAGCTCCATTATCCTTCTGCAGGATGGGATATTTTCCTCCCCCTTCCGGGAGGAAATGTGTTTTTCTAGGTGTTATTACTTGGTGGATAAAGGGGAAAGGAACATTGAATTGTGCCTTTGTCACAGGAGAAATGAGCTGCAATTTTCTGTACCCCTGACTTTAACAGCTCCCCACAGCCTCTGCAAGGTGCAGAGGGAGAGGAGGGGAGAATCCTGCCGGGATTAATGGATTTAAAGATGTGGAGAGGGTGGATTGGGGACAGGATGTGACCCTGTGTAAGCCACGACACCCCAACCCACCATTCCCCACTGCAAAGCTCCTCAGCAAACTTTCTGTGCCTAAAATCCCACTCCTCCTGATTTTTCACGGAATAAACTCCACCTCAGGCCATCCGACTCCAAAAGCAATGACATAAATACCACCAAAAAAAAAAAATCATTCTTATTTCAAATTCTGCTTTCACTAAATTAACTAAACAAAATATTGATAAACTGCTGATAAATAACAGGAACCGTAACACGGAAACAAGTTCTCCATTTGATCTCTGCCATCCTGCAGGCATTCATCTTCTTAATTAATTAGATAATACTATTAGTACAGCACTATTTTTCCCCTCCACAGACAAGAAGCTGGAGCTCACATAATTTAAGCAACTGCTTCAAAGGCAGAGTCTGTGGCAGGTTAAAATCAGAAGGTCCAGACCATCCTCTCTGCCAATATCCTGCTTTGCTAAAGACCGGGATCCAATTGCCTGATGCTTCTGGCAAATTCTCAGTGCAAACCTCCTACCTTCCCATCTCTAGGGAGTACACTTTGCTTTTAAAAGCTGCAGTCTTTGCATAAAACATGGATCTAAACATATAAAAACTGTAGAGGCAATTCTGTACGAATTACGGGAGCTGTGCAAATCCTTCCTGCAACAGAAACTGCAGGAGATTTCATTTCTGACTTTTTCTGACAATATTACTTGGAAGTTCAGTAGCAGACAGACAACTTTCACCTCAAAATGTCATTCACAATTAATCCCAAATTGTTCATGAAATGGTTGAATTCACTCCACGCAATCAAGGCAGAGAACCACGAGCATATAAAAGTTGTGCAGTTAATCAACCTCGTGCAATTTGTACCTGCTGAAAGCTCCTTGCAAACATCCCAAGATCTCTCTCTCTCGGCAGAATAAATCTGTAAATCATTTTGCAAATCCTATTTATCCCTGTTTTAGGCATGGGGAAGGGAAGCAGAGGGAGTGAGGCTCACACCCTGAAGGATTCCCCAGTGCCCACAGCCACGGGAAGCAGCAGGAACTGGGCTCCAACAACTCCTGCGAGTGAGGGGAGCGTGCAAATAACAGGAGAGCACTGAAGCAGCAAATCCCCAGTTGTGGTTAATTCTCTGCCTGTGATTAACTCATCTTTCTCGGCTATTCCAGCCCTTCTTGCACCTTCTGATGCAGCTGGGGCCGGGATTATCAGGCTGTGACCGTGCTTTGGTCTGCACTGAAGTGACAACTGAGTGCAGGTAAAATTCTACACTGAAAGAAATGCAGGAGGCCCCAAGGCAGGGGGATGAAACCCAAATAAAGCCATTTCACCAGGACAGAAGAGACTTCACATTCCAGAGGTCAGAGGAACAAACCTTCCCTCCCTTTTGTTTTCAAGTGTTCTGGACAAAGACACCTTTATTTGATATTCACTGTTGTTTTATCTGTCTTGAAACGGGAATCACGGACATTTTGATAAATGGACGGAGGAATTGTTCTGTTCCAGCGTAACCACTGTGAAACGCCTTTGCACAGACACGGCTCCGACCTCATCTGCAGCAGGAAGGCTTCTCAAAAACCACCTCAGGAGCAGCAGCATCACATCCCGGTGCTGGTGCTCAGTGTGGGATGACGCAGGAGTGACATCCAGGCTGCTCCTGGCTCTGCTGACGCCCTGCTGGGTGACCTTGGCCAGGCCTTCCCGCTCCTGCCTCCGCCTCCCACCTTCCCTGACTTCCAGCACCTCCTGGAGCACCCACTGCTCTGCCCAGGAATGAAACAGGAGTAGAAATGCCTTTTTACGAGGAGGGAAGGGGAAAACATTCACCAGCAGGAAATGGGATGCTGCAGATTTCCTTCTGGTCGGATGGAAAGAGGAGCTGCCTTCCGAGGACACCCAGGATTAACAAAGGAAGAAGCTGAAACGCCAGCAAGGGTTGGAGAATGTCTTTTGTGAGGACTTGGCTGCAGCTCCAGCCCTGCCCAGGTGGTGCCCACACAAACAAAGCTGGCTCTGGTGACCCTGGTGACCTTTCTCATGTGCTGTCCTAAGCCAAACCCAGCCTGACAAGCAGAACTCCAGCAGCACTGGAGAAAGCTCCTCTGGGCTGCGATTTCCACCTCTTCCACAGCCCTCCAGCACTCGAGAATTACACACAATGCTTGTTGAGAGTTTAGACTGCTCCCTCTGCCACACAAGGGCCACCTCCAGGTGCATCCAGGAGGAATTTCTGCATGGAAAGGGTGGTCAGGCATTGGAACTGCCCAGGGAGGTTTGAAGTGCCCATCCCTGGAGGTGTCCAGGGAAGGCCTGGATGTGGCACTCAGCGCTCTGGGCTAGGGACAAGGTGGGGATTGGGCACAGCTTGGACTCGATGGCCTTGGAGGGCTTTTCCAAGCTCAGTGATTCCAGGATTCCGAGTGTTTACGCCCCACTGGACAGGTAATGACACTGCTGATAATCACACCACACCGTCACGCCCCAACACCACAGGCTGCACGGGTGTTTCTGCACCCTGTTCCACTTCCTTCAACCCTCTACAAACCTTCGTCCCCCCAACGCAGGCCACAGGTTCATTTCCCAGCAGATTTCTGCAGCCAGCGACGGGGCAGGGTTTGATTTTTTTAATTACTCCCCTGTCCCACACCTCCCTGGCAGCCACAGCTGCTCCAGGCCTCACGGTTACAAGATCCTCTTCCAGTGGAAGCCAGAGCATCACATCTCCTTATTCCACGATTTTTCTGACCCCTTGGGAATCACCAGCACCAGCAGGACTCTGACCCAGCCCCCAGTTCTCTTTCCATCCAGCAAACCACGGTGTGCACTCAAAAGCAGGGAGTTTATTCCCATAGGTGATGCCTGTGCCTTGGAAGGGCAGGAAATTATTGCGAGGAGCCGAGTCAGGGAATGCACCTGACACCGGAAGAAAGAAGAAACACCACACAACCCACTGTGAAGTCCCATCAAAAAAAGAGGGAAAACCACCCCAAAAAACCTCTCATCCACTTTCATGCAAGGGAGGTGTAAAATCATTTCCATCCAAGCTCCCTGCAGTCTCCATTCTGGCTGCATCCATGGGGCACAGGACACTGAAACAGAGTTGATTTGATTCCTTTAATCAATGGGATTGTCCCAATTACACATTAACCACCAGCAGCCCCGGCTGCCACTGCAGAGCATGGAGGCAGCACAGAGATTCTGCAGATCCCTGCACGGCATCCTGCTTATTGCAAGCAGAGAACATCCATTTCCATAATTGCACTGTACTTCACTCCCCCAGAAACGCCGTGCAAACACCGAACTGTGGCTGCTGCTGTCACTGGGTTCATCTCCACATCCCAACTCCACCGAAAGCCATGGAAGTGCCTTCTCCTGGGAGCAGGATATAACCTTGGAGTTGCACTGGACGCCTTAGGTTTTCACTTTTCTGTTTTCCAAATCCTGCCCTGCCCGGTGTGTAACTCTGACGTTTCCTGCAGCCTGTTCACTGCTGCTCTCTCTGCTGGGCACACACAACAAAGCCTCTCCGGGCCTGCTCTCCAAGGACACCCAGACCGTCCCAGGCCCAAAAGTACAAACCAAAAGCCTCTAAAGGTGGGGCACGCTTGGGGAAACCACATCATTAACTGAAGCTTTAATTGGAGAATTAACCCTGATATGCAAATGAGCCAAACCTATAAAAGTGTGAAGAGCTCGTGCCCTGCCGTCCATCTCGGGGTCCATCCTGGCAGTGGCCTCTGGCTCCCCAGGGTGTACCTCTGAAGGCCTTTCAGATAAATATCCACCTTTATTCCCTTATTCTTGTCCGGTCTCTGTTTCTAGGTGGCCACTTCAGGCATCGCACTGAAATCGCCTCACAGCAAGGAGCCCCACGGTCCTTGGTGGAGAACTGAGGAATAAACCAGGAAAAGCCATGTCGTGGTTTGCTGCTCTGCCCCAAACTCCCCAAATAACCCCGTGCAAGGCAGTCCGTGAAGCAATGAGTTATTCCATGGAGCGGCTTGGGCTGGGAGAAGCCTCTGGAGATCAGGTTGAGTCATTTGTTAGGGATTTGTCTGTGCTCTCAGAGGTGGCAGAGACACCGGGTGGGATCAGAGCCTCACTGCTGGGCTCCTGCCCTGCAATATCGCCAGGACAAGGATGAACTGCACACGCTGGAGCTCTCTCTAAACCGACTTCAGGGAAACATTTCAGTGAGCAGTGAAAATTAAAATGCTGAGCTGGACCATAAATCCTCAGCTACCAGGCAGGATGGATGGTTCCCACCTCTTCCCAGGTGGAGCAGGAAGCCTCACCTGGTTTAAACTCCCCTTAAAGCCTGATTCCCTTTCCCTTCCCATCATTCCTCACTGGATTTAGAGCCAATCAATGGGATTCCACCACCTCTGACATTTCTGGCTGCTGGGTACGTCAAGAAGACAGCTCAATGCCGCACTCAACAATTCCAGCAGCACAGAATCTTTACTACTTAATCATTCCTTTTTTTGTAGCCCTTAAAGTCTTATCTCTCCCCTTCCATTTGAATTTGCTCTATTTTCTACTGGGAAAAAAAAAAGCCTAATTTAAATTTAGGCCTATTCATGGTGTTTCTGAACCTCCCAATGCCTACAAACATGGAGGAGAGTAAAGAAGTATTATGTAAAATCCACTCAGCTAAACAGAGCTTTGTTATAATTTCACTAAAGCCCATGAAAAATTACTCCAGCCCTGTGTCTCAGGATACTCCTGATAAAAACGGAGTTTAAAAGACTTTTCTTGCAATGCTGTGGGCTCAAAACCAGTTAACGCTGCCTGACCTTGCCCCCAACTAACCCTCAACATTATCATAACAATTTCCTCTGGTCAAGATCCAGGCCAAATTCTGGCAGGGGTTGGGGGGCAGCAGCAGGAACAGAAGCACAGCTGTGAAATTTGGCATTTCCCAACCAGCTGGGCTCTCGGAAACCGGAGAAAGGCAGCAACACCACGCAGTAATTCCACGGCTGGAAATCCCTGGAGCGCTGGTGGAAGTGGCTGACGGCAGCCTGGGGGGGTGAGGAACCATTCCCTGGATGCAGAGCAGGGAGGAATACTCAGTTCTGATAGGAACACACATCCCCTACAGCACTGACATCCCCTCAACAGGGGACAGACCGCCTGGATCCCACTCCCCACAGCCATCCCGATGTCTGACAGGAGCTCCTGACGAGGGGGAGGCAGCAGCAGAGGAGCAAAGAGCCCCCTGTGCTCCCTGCAGCTGGCGCAGCTGGCAGCCGGCAGCAGCGGGATCCAGCATTTCCCCGGGAGGCATCCGAGGGACAGGCACAGCTCAGTGGGGAGGAACGCTGGGGCTTAGATGTTCTTCAGCTGCACTCGGCAGCCACAGCGAAAAAAAGCCAGAGTGACAGGCAAGGAACAACTTCCAGCACGGGGAAATCTGCCCCAAACGACGGGATCAGTACCAGGAATGGGAAGGCAGAAGGTGGGATGGGCAGTGCTGGGTTAACGATGGATTCCGTGACCTTAAAGGTCTTTTCCAATCCAAATATTTCTGTGATTCCCTGAATTGGGGGCCAAACATCCCAAGCCTGCAGCAGAGTCCTGGCCACAGCTCAGCAAGGGCTCCTCTCCCCCCCTCATTATGGGCCCACACTTCCACGGGGAAACGTGCGGGATGTGGATGTTCCTCACTGGGAACTCCCAGGTGGGGATTCAGGACAAGAGAACAAAATAAAAGGATGATTTACAGCATAAATGCACCCTGTGGTGGTGCAGCCCCCTCCCCCTGAGCTCTGGGCTCAGGAAAGCTCGTTAGGCCTTGGTGCTGATTAATGGGAGCTGGGCAGGCGGCTCCCCTGCAGCTCATCAGAGACCCCTCTGCTCCCACAACTCGTGGTCCCTCACAAGCTCCTCTTTTCTCACCAACAGCCTCGAGACTTTATTTGTCTGTCCGAACAACAGCCTCAGTGGAATCGTACTTTAGTTACTGGACTTTCTGAGGAGAATCCCCCTAAACCACCTCAGATGGATGCACAGGTGCTCTCTAAGCTACATTTACCTGCAGCAGGACCACACAACATCACCTTCCACAAGCAAGGATGGCTCATGGATGGATCCAAAACATCCCTAACAGGGACTAAAGGGGCCCTCAGTTCGACAGGATGCTGAAATGAGAAGCACACTGAGGGTATGAACCAGCCTTACACACAGCTGGAAGCCGTGCTCTTTAAAACAGGAACCCGGGTTGTTTTTCCTACATCCCATTCCGTGTTCTCCGTGTGCCTCTGGACAGACCGGGTCTCCAGCTCAGGTCTTTCATTTAAGTTTGATCCAGAACCACCAGATTTACTGACTGCACCTCCTACTGAACCTTCTCCTCGTATTTCTAACACTGGTCCGCACCTGATTAAAAATGTGGGACGACAGGGAATGTTCTTTAACCCCTCGTGGTCCCTCAGGGGATTGGAATGACCAGTGCGGGTTGAGATCTCTGCAATGAAACCTCCCCTGCCCTCTGTTCCTGCCCACGTCTTAAATTCATAAACAAAATTCATGAACAGCTTCTTGCTCCTCCACTCTTCAGAAGAGAAGTCTGGCAAAAACTATTTTCCATCGAAAAAAAAGAAAATTAAAGAGGTTTAAATTGATGAGATGGTGTTTCAAGCTGGTGCATCCTCCCTTAACCCAGTACCAAGCAAGGTGCTGACTAATAAGGCACAGTGTGTAAATAATGGTGTCAAGACCCTTTTATAACGGGCCATTAAAATGTATTTTATCTGTGTTTATCCACACACACGGGGCCTACACAAGCCCCAAACGCACCTTTCAGTGCTGGAGCACAGCCGATTCCCCAGACAGGAGCAGAAAGGAGTGAGCAGCACTGCTGTGCCCACCTGATTGACAATCGATACCCAGAATTCCAGAACCATCACACTCGAGAGGCCGGGCAGGGATCACCACCAAGCACAGCCAAAGGCAAATCCAGTGCCCTCTGCCCACCTTATCCCTGTGAAACCATCACTGCGCCCCTACAACTGAAAAGGGGAACCACACAAACCACCTCCTCTGCCCCTTCCATACCCACAGTAAACTTCCCATCCCCAAGCACCACCTTCCCTCCCGTTCCAGCTCCGTCCTTTCCCCCAGGGAAGCTCCGTTATCCTGCCCTCGGACACGGCAGCACCCGAAGGCACCACACGCCCCGGGCCAGCTTTTAGAAGGCCATTTCTGGGCAGCAGGACGGCAGACACGGCCCAGATGATGTGATGGGAGCAGCGTTTCTCCCCCTTTTTATGTCTAACTCCTCGCTGACAGCTCCACACGCACGGCTCTGCTGCCACACTATGGGAACTCCTGGCTACTGCTCCCCACACAACGCCGGGAACGGCAGAGCTTGGAGCTCTCGGAACTTTGTTCCACAGCGGGTCAGGATTCAGCCCAGGCTGCACTCATTTCCCGGGATTACACCCCAAACCCACCGTGGAGCCTGCAAAGGGCGGGTGCCTCCCCTCCCTCCGTGTGCGTCCCTGCGGATCCAGCACCAGACGCTGACGCCGAAGTTGGCATCCTGCTTCCACAAAACCATCGCTGCTGGGGTTTCAGAATCTAAAGAGAGGACTTATTGATCAATGCCTCTGGCTCTGATGCAGATAAAAAACCATCTAAGATCTAAAAAGCTTTCGCAGGTCTTCTGCTCACAAAGCAAAACAACCCAGAGCATCAACCTCTGGCTGAAGGATCCAGAACAGAGAGCTCTACATGCAGACAGGAGGGAGCAGGGGCCTGAGAAGAAAGGATTAAATGCTCAGCAAGGTACAGAGCAAAGCCTGGAAGATCCAGTATGAATAAGCCACAGACAGCTCAGAAGAAGAAAAAAGCTGTAAGCCCCTGATAGAGTAAATCTGAGATTTAGGTATCTCTCCATCAGTCCGCTCGTATGAGGAAAGCTCAGCAGAAGCTGCTGGAATGGTTTTCCTCAGTGCACAGCCTGAACGATCACGCTGAAGAAATGAAAAATAGCCACCAGAATAAATATCCAGCCTTTATTAGGACCTGTAGGTTGTTTGGGTGGGTTTACAGCCTTTCCTAACAGATCCTCCCAGTCAGCAAAACTGTTCAGCTCCACTGCCAGAGTGCTCAGGAGGAGCAGTTAATCCTCATCCCCGAGCCCCTGAAAGGAAACCTGCCTTACATAATAAAATCAGTGTTGCATTCCAGATAAAGTTTTTCCCCCAAACCCCCCCCTCCCCAAAGCCAAGGAGCTTTCATACACATCAACACCCAAACACGCATTCCTCCAGCCTAGGATACAGCAGACAAGACAACGTTACTTGGAAACTCTTGGAAATCGGGGCACTGCACAGTGTGGAGAGCAGCCACTGCCAGCACTCGGCTCTCCCACTCTTCCCCCTCCTACACACACAGAAGGACAGTCCCTAAATATTTGCTGTTTACACCAGAAATAAACTTCAGTCCCTGGATCTGCTTTGGTTACAAGGGCAGCTGCGGAAATGAGGTAGGAGACACAAGACAACTGCCCCCAAATTCGAGCCTTCCTCAGCTTTCAAGCCCAAACATGCATATTTCATAAAAACCAGGAGGCTGAGGCCAAGGAGCTCATATATAAGAGATATTCAACTGGGAAGGCAGGAGGAAAAGGAGGAAAGTGCTTCCATCTTCATGCAAGGCATCCAAAAATCTGTTTCATCAGCTGTGGGCAAGCAGCAGGGTAGTGAAATCCTGAATTAAGATGCCAGGGAAAGACAGAGGGGAGAGCGGTGCTGGCATTTTTCACAGTCATCCTGCACATCACCAGCGCCTGTGCCCAAACCTGACCCGCCGGGGAAGGGGAATGAGATCATAGAAAGCCACCCTTTATCACACCCCAGCGCTTAAAAAATTGTTGCTCCCGAAGGATGCAGCTCCAAAGGTCTGAATCAAACACCCTCGGTGCCGTGCCCAAGATGCCAGGGCAGCGTGCGCCGACACCCCAGTGCCACCCACCCCGGTGCCATCACCCCAGTGCCATCACCCCGCTGCCACACACCCCGCACCCCCTTTCCCACGCGGGGGGACAACGCCGCTCCTTTCATCCCCGGAGCTGGGGATGGATAAAAAATGCTCGGGCAGAAGTTGCCCGCGGCACTCACCCATCGCCGATCCAGCCAGCAGCCCCAGCGAGAGCAGCAGCGCCCGGCTCCAGGCGCTCCCCTCCGCCGTCATGAGAGCCACGATCCCCAGTTTCCACCAGTGCCTTCCGAAGCTGCAGCTGCATCCCGGCTGGTCCCATCCCAAGGAAGGTTGCATGTCAAAGGGCAGCGGCAGGAATGGGGCGTGCTGGGGGTCTGCCGGTCGCTGCTGTTGGGTTTTTCCCCCTTTTTTCCTTCCCCTTGGCGATTGGGATAGTCCTCGGCTCGGCTGGATGAAGAGGAGAAAGGAAGGAGGAGGGGGGAGGTGGGGGGGAAGCGGGTCAGGCTTGTGATTTTTATTTTTTTTTTTTCCCCTTAATTTTTTCAGCCCAGGAGGAAAAAAAAAAAAAATCCCACCGCATGGAAGGCTCTGAGCTTCTGCAGCTGGAATGAACCAAGTGTGGCAGCAGCTCGGGGAGAGGAGAGGAGAGGGAAGGCGAGGAGAGGAGAAGAGAGGAGAGCAGGGGAGGGCTGGCGCGTCCCTCCCGGTGGCTGTCTCAGAGCCAGCTCCTCGGCAGCAGCACCACCAGCACCACGCAGCCCTCAGGGATTTATACTTTTTTTATTAAGCCACTTGATTAATCGTTGCCGGAGCTTTGTTCCCTCTCTCCATGGGGTGTTGTGGCGGGGGGATGCTGTGCAGCCTCCACACGGAGCTGCCTCGGGGGTGCTCCCCCCCAGCCCCCCAAACCCGGCACCAGCCTCCCAGCAGCACCAAACCCCACAGACTGGGCTCCAGCAGGGTGTTTATTTTTGACACTACAGGTTTCCTGATAAGGAACGAATCCCCCAGCCCCCATTTCTCTCTCTCTCTCTCTCACAGCTCTGCTATTCAGACACCCCCCCCCATAAACAACTTGATGCTATTGACACAATTTTTGTGATGAAGCAAATTTTGTTGCAAANGCAACAGAGCGGTCCCCTGATACTGGTGGGACTGGTCCAGAGGACATCCTGGAGGTGGGAAAGGCTGTGCCCCCTCCCCCGAGCCAAAAGGCAGCTCCTGCCCTTGGCAGGGCTGGCAGAGCCCCGTTTCTCCCCCACCAGCACCACCAGCACCACCTCCCCTTGTTTTTGTTGTAACATCTCCCGGTACGCCGGTCCCTGGAGCTGCAGGCAAGATGGGGAAAAGGGAGGGAGGAATGGGAATGCAGCCACTTAACGCCACATTCGGGAACTTCATTATCTTGCTAATGATGCTCAGATCCAGGGACAAGGAAAACAACTCGAACACGACACCAGAGCTTAAGGAAATAAATAAATAACGAAGAAAAAGGCACTCTGGAACGCTCGAGCATCCTCCACCCCCTCCTTCCTCGGCAGGCACCGACTTCACGTTCCTGACGGGCTCGGAGCTGCCCCTCTCCCACAGCCCTGTGGAACAGGGGGTGTTCGCCAGCCCGACATCCCCCTCTCCAGCCCTGTCATCCCCCTTTTCCCCCCGTCCATCCCTGTTTCCCGCGCTCCCCCCGGGAAGCCAGGGAGGCGCGGCCGGGCCGCTGCCCCCAGTGCCCACACCGGGCCCGGGCCGCTCCCCCCGGCTGTGCCGGGGCCACATCGGGGGCTCCCCTGGCCACCCATCCCCCTGCTCCCCCGGCTTCGCATTTGCTGCAGTTTCTTGCTGCAAAACCCCCTTCTTCGGCCGTGTTCCGGTTGCCTTGAATGAGCTTATTTGACAGCTAAAAAACAAATTATATCGAGGGCTCGCCGCTCTGTCCCTCCACCCTGGGATCAATCCTCCTTCTCTCTCCCTCTCCCTCCGTCCCCTCTGCATTTCAATCCTCGCACTGCCTACACCGGGAGCCGCTGCCAAGAGCCAAGGCAACCAGGGCTGGCACATGAAAGAGTTGCTTTATGTCTGTGTAAGCTGCAGCATCAATTCAAACAGCCCCGATTGTGCGAAGGCGCAGCTCCCCCAGGGAAAGCTCCGGGGACGGGGGGCCACGGCTCCATGCGCTGCTGTCCCCTCCCCGGGCAGCGGTGCCCCCCAGCCCAATATTGCACCCAGCTGAAGCTGTGCCGGGGCTGCTGCGCACCCGCAGGGCAGAGGCTGAGCCAAGAGCCCTGCGTGCACCAGCGACAATCCACAGGCATAAAAAAGGCATTGAGGAGCCACAATCCCGCTTTATTCCCGGGCAATCGGCTCACAGCGAGTCCAAATCCAGGGGTTCCTCCCGGGTAGGTTTGGGTCGCAAAAAAAACCCCAGAAACAAAAACAAAAAAACGGAGGTTTAGGGTTGAACTCTCTCCAAAATAATTAAGAAAAAATTTCCGCGTTTATTCACGGAACGGGCAATTGTGATGAGCACAAACCATCCCTGCCATCCCCAACTTCTCCGATCACAACATCCCCAGCGAGGGATGCGCCGGTTCCCAGCCCGTCTCTAACCCCGAGCACTCACTCGGCGTCTCACCTTGAGAAATCACCTCTCACTAAACACAGAAATCCTGTCTGCCGTGCGAGCGCCCACCGGGACACAAATCCTGCTCTGCACTGCCACCCGCAGCCGCAGCCGGGCTGGAATGACACATTCCCGCAGCTCTTATCCCGCTTTCCCATGCCCCGCTTGTCCCTCGCCCCCCGCCAAAACTCGGCTCCCATCCCTCCGAATGGACAACAGCAGCGTCCCCGAATTCCAGGTGCTGCACACCTTTGTACGGCGGATTTCGGGAGGAAATCCTCCCCTGTGAGGGTGGGGAAGCCCTGGCACAGGGAATCTGTGGCTGCCCCATCCCTGGAAGTGTCCAAGGCCGGGCTGGATGGGGCTTGGAGCAACCTGGGATAGGGAAAGGCGTCCCTGCCCGTGGGACGGGGTGGGATGAGAGGAGCTAATTTAAGATCCGATCCTTTCCCATCCAAACCATTCCGTGATCCTACACCTTTCCCAAGGTGTTTCACCTGTTGAAACAAAGCCTGAGGCACGGGGTACATCCTCCCCCCAATGAGGCAAATCATTCCTGCTTTTTTTCCACCACAACCAATTTTCTTTGGGAAAAGTGTGTCCCATGAAATCCGACTACTTCAAATTCTGAAGCACCCTAAGCAGCTGCTGCATTCGCTTCCCCACAACATTTAAAGGAAAACAACCACAGACACATCAAAATATTTACAGGAAGAAGCGAAAGCGGCATTCAAAGGAGCAAAATTGAAAATTAAAGTGTTATAGGGAAGCTACTGTAAACAGCTGATCTTCACAAAGAAAAGCTGAATTTAGCGCAGAAAAATTTATGCCAAATCATGTTTCGCAGGACAAATAATGGGGAGAGAGGGAAGGATGCTCTTCGCATTAATAGGATAATATTTACTGTGTGCTCCCGAAATAGAAAAAGTAAAATTGACAAATCCAGCTCACGATGAACAAGAATTAACGCGTGTCCGGCTCTGAAAGTCCCAACAGAACATCCTGCAAACCTGGCCCATCCTGCCTGGGACATGGAAGTGTTAACTGGTATTTCATCTTCCAAAAAATAACTTCACAGATGAGGAAACAGAAAATTTTCCAGATGAAGCCATGGAGGAACAGAAGGGGAAGGCTGCAGCCTGTGAAGCCACCAGACAGGAATCCCTTTGAGAAAATGGGGCAGAAAGTTGTTTCTGTACTCAGAAATAGCCTAACAATGTTCTATTTTCATACCCACGGCACAAATCTGTTGAGGTTTTTATTACAGAGAATATCTCCGTTCTTTAAAAATAGAGGGGAGCCAGCATCCCACTAATTACAGTGAGCCTATGATTAGAGATAATTAGATACATTTACAATTTAGAATTTCCTAACTTTAGCTGTTTATGAACCATAGATGTGCCCATAGTGTGTGCACAGAGCATCAGTCATTCCCTCCAGCTAAGGAGAGGAAATTGATAACACATTAAATTATTGAACATGGCAGGAGCAAACTGGAATTCAAATGGGTGTTTGGAGGAGGGAACCGCCAAGAATTGGGATTTGGAGCAGGTGACCATTGCAGGCACGTGGATGTGTCGGGAGGGAACACACAACTGTTCCATCCCGCTGCAAGGTCCCAGAGGAACCTGGGGGGTTTGGAGGGGCATCACTGCAATATTTGCTCTGTGGTGATGCCCAGTCCAGGACTGGAAGGTGCTGGAATGGCCTTTTCCACTCAGGAATTGTCATGGTCCGTGCCAGGGGCTGCTATCCCACTTCTCTCTAACACCCAATCCAGGGTCCTCCTCCTGCTGAAATGGAAGCTCACGGCCATGGAGAACTGGGCTTGTCCAGCCTGGAGAAGAGAGGCTCTGGGAGGACCTAACTGTGGCCTTCCAGGACCTGAGGGGGACAAGAAGAAAGATGGAAAGGGACTATTTACAACGGATGGAGTGACAGGACACAGGGAATGGCTTCAAACTGGAAAAGGGGAGATCTGGGTGGGATACTGGGAAGGAATTGTTCCCTGGGAAGGTGGGGAGGCCCTGGCACAGGGTGCCCAGAGCAGCTGTGGCTGCCCCTGGATCCCTGGCAGTGCCCAAGGCCAGGCTGGACGGGGCTTGGAGCAGCCTGGGACAGTGGGAGGTGTCCCTGCCCGTGGCAGGGGTGGCACTGGATGGGCTTTAAGGTCCCTCCCACCCAAACCGCTCTGGGATTCTGTGGCTGACACATTCCTTGAAGCATCTGACAAACCCCTGGAGCACGTCCAGACCTCCTGTCCAGCTTTCTGGACTGAATTTCTCAGGCTGGAGGTGTAAGACACAACAAACTGATTCTCCTTCACAGTCTCCTCATCTCAGAGAGTTCTGACCTTTGGGCGAAGGGTTTGGGTCTATTCCTACAATCTAATTTGGTCTCACGACTCAGGAAATTCCAGGTCAGAGTTTCATGGCCCTCCAAGGGGATTTCACTGCTAATTCCCAAGTTTTGGGGACTCTGTTGCACAAGTACAGCCTGGAAAAATAATTTATCTGAAGTAGATTTTGCTTACAGACAAAACATGTCCTCCTAATTGCAAATATCCCAGAGATTAATGAAGAAATTCCATGTTTATTAATGCCTTTAACCTTCTGTTGTTTAACAGGAGCTCCTGCAACACTGGATAAAAATAATTAAATATAATTCAAGTACTCCAGATTTTCTACTGCATTAATTCATAGCAGTGGCCAAGGCTGAGATTCCTTCCCTCCATCTTCCAGTTTTCCCAACCATTCAGACTTTCCACTCCTCCAGGGAACAAAACAGAGCCAAATTTTGTGAGCGGAGAGCAGAACACCCCTCAGACTCGGGGCACAATACTGAGAGCTGCTTTCTGATCTGTAAAAAAAAACAATTAAGGAAGCAGATCGTTGTCCTACAAGTTATGGGTAAGTGGCTCATGGGATAGAGAGGAAAAGCTCATCCTTCCCTCTGGATCATCTTCCCAGAAAATGGAAAAAAAACCCCACCCCAAAATGGATAAAGGCTCCTAAGAGCTCCATTATTAGGAAGAGAAGGAAGTCATTTGGAAGTTTGATGCAATCCCCTGAAGCTTGACTGAATTCCTGGGTTAAATTCCTGGAGAAGTTGCAGGGACAAACCTCAACTCCTCTGCCAGTGAGAGCCATGCAAAATTTTAAGGGAATTCAGTTTTGCTGTCCTGGTAGTGTGAGGAAAAGCTGCTATTTATCAAAGTCCCAGAGTCTTATAAGGACTTCATGTTTTCCCCAAAGTGAACATTTCCATCTCGAATAATCCCCTATGATTTATAGGGTGAGAAACAGCTGGATGACAATTCATCTGAAATACATTTTTTAAGGATGACAGAATAAGAAGGGGGCTTTTTTTCCCCTCTTTTTTTTTTTTGTATTGGAAGACGGAGACAAATAATAAAAATGTTTTATTTATGAAAAATGCCCGAGCTGCTCAGAATTGAGTGCGGGTGCAATAAAGATGGTTGATAGAAGAGAGACTTGGCTGCGAATTTCAGAGATAGGGACTTTATTTGTGTGTTCAGAGGGAGATTAACACAAAACACTCAACGCCTGCGTGGTGCACGACTCGCTCCTGCCTCATTCCCTCAAACTCCTGGTAATGCAGAGGGTAACCTGAGTTTTAATAGTGAGGACCAAGCCATAAAGCTTGGATGTGGAATCCTGCTTCATTATATCCCCTTGGGTGTTCCACTTGGGAATTTCAAGGCTCTGAGTTTGACGACAACCCCTGCAGAGGCTGGGGGTGCTCTGTTGCAGCCACTTGACTGGGTCAGAGGTACCAGACTGATTAAATGAGATTTTACAGCCTCTGGGAGCCCCGTCACAACAAATCACCACAAAACTCTCGCCCAGCCTCAACACCAGTGACTCAGGGCAGTGACAGAGATCCGAGCGTGTGTTTCACCCAGCGCCACTGAGCCAGCCCGCTCCAAAATTCACGTTTAGGCTTGGCTTAAGAGGATACTGCACCTGTGCAAGTTAAAATGGGAATTAACTCTCCACAGCTGGGAAAACCTGGGTGTTCTGCAAGTAGTTACAGGTCCTACAAAAGGGGGAGAACCTTCATTCTTGGAGGATCGAATGTGCTTCACCTCTGCAGGCAAAGCACTTCCTAAGAGGACAGGCTTCGGTGTGGGTCATAATTCAAGCAAAAGATGGAGCATCCTTCTGGTGGGATGGGGCTTGGAGCAGCCTGGGACAGTGGGAGGTGTCCCTGCCCGTGGCAGGGTTGGAATGGGGCGAGCTTTAATGTCCCTTATACCCCAAACCACTCCGTGACTCACTGAGCTTTAGACTTAGTCCCTGATACACCAACACCAGATTTGTTCTCTCCTCCTGTGCTTAAAAAATTCAGCTCTTCCTCCCCTTTTAATCCCATTTATGTAAATACAGGAACGTGGTGGTGTAGCCCGAGCTGGAGCCAGTATGAAATTCACGGAGTCTGTTTACTCTGGCGAGGCTGATAAACAATCTCGCAGTGATCCTCCAGGTGACATTCTGCACATTACAGAACTCCTTTCCTCCTCACTGTTCCTCTCTCCACGCTGCATCAACATCTATTTTGGGTTACCCAGATGGCTGAGGTGCTCTAGGACAATTTATAAGGAGGAATTCATGCCTCGGCAAGATGTGCCCACTGGCCCCTTTTTTTTCCCTCCGCGCGTGGCCGCGAGCCAAAATTTCAACTGAGATAAATTAGACAAGCAATTAGGAACCTCCAGTGTTGCCACAAAGCATCGACATTCCTCACTCTCCTCGCCTCGTGGGGAAGGGGACGGGGGGGTGACATCAACCAAACTGAAAGGCTGTGGAAGGAACACCGAGGCAGCCGGGAGAAATCCCAGGCAAAGCTCCCAAACCCCCAACAGCACCAGCAACAACCACCTCAGAGCCCCAGAGCACCTCGAATCTGGGGAAGATGAGAGGGGGGACACCAGTAAAGAGCCCACCTGTCACATCCCATCCCTGGCAGTGTCCCAGGCCAGGCTGGAGCAACCTGGGATAGTGCAAGGTGCCCCTGCCCACGACTGGATGGGATTGAAGGTCTCTTCCAACGCAAACCGTTCCATGATTTCATCAACATTTAATTTCCTAGAGACAAGCAGCCTGAACTGCTTGTCTCGGAGGCAAATCAGGGATATGAGGATCAGCCAAGCTCCCTCCAGGCCCCGTAAGAAATGATGCTGGAGGATCATTAAGGCACAAAGGGTCTGAACCACGGCTCTGCCTCAGTCAGGAGCACTGGCACACCACGGCAGGGTTACACGGGTTCCCTCCGCCCCCAGAATTCCTGCCTTGCCTCACCAGGATCACCTGGTTTCTCTCCTCAGAATTCCTGCTTTATCTCAGCAGGATTACATGGTTTCTTCACCCAGAATTCCTGCCCTTTTTCAGCAGGACTACATGGATTTTCTACCCAAAATTCCTGCCCTATTTCAGCAGGGTTACATGGCTTCTCCAACCAGAATTCCCGCCTTGTTTCACCAGGATTACATGGATTCTCTACCCAAAATTCCTGCCTTGTTTCACCAGGATTACATGGATTCTCTACCCAAAATTCCTGCCCTATTTCAGCAGGATTACACGGTTTCTTTACCCAGAACTCGTGCCTTGTTTCCAGCACAGGATTACATGGTTTTCCACCCAAAATTTCTGTCTTGTTTCAGCAGAATTACATGGCTTCTCCATGCAGAGGATTACAGGGGTTCTCTTCCCAGAATTCCTGCCTTCTTTTGGCAGGATTCCATGGCTTCTCCACCCAGAATTCCCGCCTTGTTTCACCAGGATTACATGGATTCTCTACCCAGAATTCCCGCCTTGTTTCTGCGCCTGACGTGGCTTCTCTGCCCAGAATTCCTGCCTTATTTTGGCAGGATTCCATGGTTTCTTTACCCAGAGCTCGTGCCTTGTTTCCAGCACACGATTACATGAGTTTTCCACCCAAAATTCCTGTCTTGTTTCAGCAGAATTACATGGCTTCTCCACGCAGAATTCCTGCCCTGTTTCAGCAGGATTACACAGGTTCTCTTCCCAGAATTCCTGCCCTTTTTCAGCAAGATTACATGGCTTCTCTACCCAAAATTCCTGCCCTGTTTCAGCAGGATTCCATGGTTTCTTTACCCAGAATTCCTGCCTTGTTTCAGCAGGATTATCTGGTTTCTCTTCCCAGAATTCCTGCTCTTTTTCAGCAGGATTACATGGCTTCTCCACGCAGAATTCCTGCCCTGTTTTGCCAGGATTACATGGCTTCTCTGCCCAGAATTCCTGCCTTATTTCGGCAAGATTATCTGGTTTCCTTACCCTGAATTCCTGCCCTGTTTTGCCAGGATTACGTGGCTTCTCCACCCAAAATTCCTGCCCTGTTTCAGCAGGATTCCATGGTTTCTTTACCCTGAATTCCTGCCTTATTTCCAGCACAGGATTACATGGCTTCTCCACCCAGAATTCCTGCCCTGTTTCAGGGGGATTACATGGCTTCTCTGCCCAGAACTCCTGCCTTATTTCGGCAGGATTCCATGGTTTCTTTACCCAGAATTCCTGCCCCTTTTCAGCAGGATTACATGGATTTTCTACCCAAAATTCCTGCCCCGTTTCACCAGGATTACGTGGCTCCTCTGCCCAGAATTCCTGCCTTATTTCAGCAAGATTACCTGGTTTCTCTGCCCAGAATTCCTGCCCTTTTTTGCCAGGATCACCTGGTTTCTCTCCTCAGAATTCCCGCTTTATTTCGGCAGGATTACACGGTTTCTCTCCTCAGAACTCGTGCCTTGTTTCCAGCACAGGATTCCATGGGTTTTCCACCCAAAACTCCTATCTTGTCTTGGCAGGATTACAGGGCTTCTCCACTCAGAATTCCTGCCCTGCTTCCAGCATGGTATTAAAGACACCAGTGAAGATTCTCATCAATATTTTCCATTCTTCCCCATTATCCACCTCATGGCTGTGCTCCCACGTGGACCTGCAGGAGCATTCCAGTTCTCAGCAGCTTTTTCCTCATACCTGGAGATCTGCAGTTCCAGCCTTTCCCAACACATTTCTCCCAAACCTCTGCAGGAGACAGGAAAGAGAAATCACCCCCATTTTACAAAATAAAAAGCTGAATTCTGGGAAGTGAGAACTCTAAGGCTTCATCCATCTATTTTAAGGGCACAAACCACAGGAAAATAAATTCTCAAGGACACAAACCAAGATCTGGAGGGCACAAAAGTCACAAAACTTTTCCTCTACCTTGACCAATTCCCAAACTCCCTTCCAGTGCATTCCATCACTACTGGATGTCAAATGAAACTCCCTGGGCAAATCCTGATTTCTTTCCTAACTCATTGCTGAATTTTCCCCACAGTTCTCTTGCAGGATCCGTTCCCTCCATTGTGGCTTTTCAAAGGTTCCTTTGAAAAACAATTTTACAGAGCAAAAAAATTATTTACTTATGGTTTTCCGAGCCAAAACTTGGATCAGCATTTCCTTTGTCTCAAGCCAGGTCTGTTCTGCCCCAGTAAATTCCCATTTTCTTTAAGTGGAGTGGAAGCTTGGACTTTTCTCCTGTTCAATGCACTGCCTGTTTTCCTCCAATATTCCTAACACAATTAGCATAACAAGATAAAGGAATCATCAAGTCCTTTCCCATTTTTCTTCCTTTATAAAAGGACTGATGACAAACTGGGAATCAGAATCTGGATTGAATTACATTTGCCACAAAAGAGTTCATTAAGTAATAGTACATAATAAAAATCATCTGTCAGCTTGAGGGATTGACCAAATCCACTTAAGGGAACAGCTGGTTATTTTCTGGAGCACTCCAGAGCCAACGGTCAATACGTGCAAGGAGAAAGAGTGGGACACAGGGAAACAAGGAACAGGTCAGATATTGGAATGCTAGGGAAGTTTCTGGGATTTCCTGCACAGCCCATGGCTGCCCAGTTTCTCCCTGATTTTAGTGCTGGCAGCAGCTCCTTCCAGCAGGAAAAGGATCGCAGGGCTCAGGGTGTGCCAGACCTGGAGATGCTTCAACAGCTGGAGCGTCATAAAATCATGGAATAGAATCCCAGGATCACTGAGGCTGGAAAAGAATTCCAAGGTCATCACATCCAGCCTGTGACTGATGCCCACCTTGTCCCCAGCCCAGAGCACTGAGTGCCACCTCCAGGCCTTTCCTGGACACCTCCATAGATGGGCACTCCACCACCTCCCTGGGCAGCCCTTCCAATGCCTGACCACCCTTTCCATGAAGGAATTTTCCCCCAAACCCAGCCTAAACCTCTCCTAGAATACCCTGGGGCCACCTCCTCGTCAACAGCAGGGGACCTGAGTTTGTGTCTCACTCCAACACACCGAGGGCTCCATGGCAACGATGGGAGCAGGGTCCCATTTCTTGTCCCCAGTGTCCCTGCACATCCCAACACAGAACCATCCCTGTCCCAGCCTTTCCTTTTCCCAGCCAGGAAACCCAAATGGGAAAGTGCTTCTGACTGCAAAGCGTGCGCAGCAAACTGGGAAGGGAATGCAGAGGGATCTCTGTCCCTGGAGACATTCCAAACCCACCTGGACACATTCATGTGTCACCTGCTCCAGGCGTCCCTGCCCTGACCTCCAGAGGCCCCTTCCAACCCCTGGGATTCTGTGAGCAGTGGCTCTAACGAGCCACGCTGGCTCCTGACAGAAAATCCCCCTCCCCTCCCACACCCAGCTCACTCAGTGAACAATCCAAACCCATCCGCACTGCGGGGGCTCCAGGGGTTTGTTCCAAGCTCCTGGAAGTCCCCTAACAAGGCCCTTGCAGTGAGGACACTGCAGGTGGCAGGGATGCAGCTTGTCGGGAACAAGGGCCACCCGTGACACGGTGTCACCGCGACCCCGCTGTGCCCTCCTGGCAGGGGCTGAGCGTGGCACGGTCCCAGCGGGGCAGCCCCGCTGCAGAAGGGTCAGCTTCATTTTCATCCCGTTGCCTCCTCACTGTCGCTGTCACGTCCGAGGCGCATACAGAAAACGCCACAGAGCCCAGGCTCATGAACAAGTGGAAGCCGAAGCTTTGCTTTAATAATTTTCTGACCACTATATAGGATAGATGGCAAAAGTGTGTTGAGTGGCAATGGGTAATTGGTTCCTCGGCCATCCACCCCTTGAGAGGATTGGCCAAGTCCTAAGACACCGATTCCAAAATATTTTCAAAGTCAAAGCCATAACAATCTTGCAAAGCAGCCTGCGGGGGCAAGGAGTTGATGGAACTGTGACCTTGTTTAAAATAGTTTACATGGGAAAGACAGTCTGCTCACAGAATAGTGAGAACAGGCTGAAGAATTTCTCTGCTTCCGGCTTTTTAGCACCTACACCTCACCACTCCCAGCTTCCTCGCCAGGCACAGCCCCAGTGGATCTCTTCTCCCATGGAAGTTCTAGGCAGCAGCATCGCTAAAATCTCCGAAGGGAAGGGATGTGCAAGCCCCGTGGTGGCTGCACAACAGATCCTTCTCAGGCACCCAACCAACCAAAACTAAACCCCAAACCAGCTGTCAATGTTAAAAATCATCTGTTACGCTGGCTTTGAGTCTCGCCCTGAAGCACAGGCAGGATGGGAACTCCGGGGTGGAAACCACTGCACTTCCTGCCTTTAAACACCGGATTTTCCCTTTCAAACCGCCCTTGCCCTGCCCTGCTGATAGATCTGCAAAACTCTCATCAATTTCGGGGGAAGTCTCCTGTCTCCCGGGTAAAAATCCAACCCTTGGTGCTCCAGCAAAGCCAGAATAAGCTGGAGGATGCAGCAGCCATTTGTAGGAGGTGCAGACACCCAGGGTTGCAGTATTTTGGGATAGAAACCCCTCTCCCCACAAGCACTGAACAGCATTTCTCATCCTTTCCTCTCAACATCTCCCCCAGCTGGCGCTGCCACCACTGCAGTTGTCCCAAAGTTGTTTAGTCCAGCTCCCCAACCCAAACTGCTCCAGAATTAGCTTGGCTCCCATTAAACTGGAGATAATGTGGGGAGGGGGACTGATTGAACAGCCATTAATCAAAGGATGGGGTTTATTCTGGTGATGGCATGAACTGCAGAAGTAGAACTCAAACAGTTTATTAAATTACAGGAATGCCAAGAAAAATAGATAGCTTTAATAATCCATTTTTGCCTATCTGTTATATTTTATATGTAGCTTGCAGAAGAGAATTAAAAAGTTTTCTACCATGTAAAATTGCCA
>VZTI01005587.1:132758-150140 GCA_013397865.1 Struthidea cinerea | reverse complement strand
TTTGTCCAAACTAGGACAAACGTATGATTTTTTTTATTGTATACGCTCACTTTGCATCTATTTTTGGCATTTGCCTGAGCAGACTTCACATGGTGCTGGAAGCCTTTCACCATTTATAATAAAACATATTCAGTTGTTTAATAAAAGCTAATCTCAAACAGACATGTGGAATACTTGATGTATTTACAAAGACAAGATTATCTGAAATTCATTCCCCTCTTACATAATTTTCTAAGTCAAAGTCTCTTGTCCTCATCATCTCAAAAGCATATATTCACAGTGCAAGTTTATTTAAACTTAACAAAGATTACGAACACTGTGGAATAAATACATCCTATCTTCTGTTCATTCAAGTTGGATGCTAAGCCATCCATGAAATACTCTCTGTATAGCGAACTGTGTTTCAGTTACCAGGATGGGTAAGAAAAATTTCTTTCTTCATAATGGAAAGTTTGTTTCAGAACATCTCTGTAACTCTACCTTTGAAGCACTAAAGAAAGTTAGAGAGAGGATGCAGAGCAGAACACAGAGATGCTCATAGTGGCTTTACTTACACATTCAGCATCAAAATAACAATCTGATTCCATGAAAGGACAGGAAGAGCTTTCCCTTATTAAGGCTTAGCAAGAGAAGAATGGTCTGGGAGAGACGATGTAGAACAGATGTGAAACTCCTCAGCAGCACAAGGCAAACTGTTTTGTTACCTGAACAATTTCACACAGAGAATTGTTCCGATCGCTAAGTCATTTGTTAAGCTCTTCTATTCTTCCAGTAGCACACAGTATTTTTTAGCATTTGAGTTCTCACTGAGAACACCACCACTGGGCTTACAGTCTGTAAAACTAGCATTTTAACTTTCAGTGTTAGACACACATAACATAACCTGAAACTACAGCAACCCAGATACTCTTGGATTCGTGTCCTAAGCCCCCATGAATCTCACACATTATTCCAACTCACTATTTGTTTTAACCATCTAGTCTAAGAAGACACGATCTTCCTCAGCTCCACTTCCACGTGACTAGGGCCTAAAAGCAGAGTTGTCATATACCATCTTTCTCCTGCTTTCCCCAGGCACAATCAGAAATCCCTCTGCAGTCCCTAAGCTGTAATTATCCCTCCATCAAGCTACTAAATCTTTCTTGTCAAGCCACCCATTGCAAGGGGGTAGAGCAGCTCTACCAGTACATGACAATTTCCTTTTAGTTGCTTAGGCTACTAGTATCCTACTATTAAATAAATTTACACCTTTGTTTCATAGTGAAACCCTACTACTCTACTAGGATACAAATTCTAGAGGGCAACAAAAAATTACAAACGAGAAAATTTAATCATTTAAATATCCTGTAAAGGGGAATCCTAGGTAAATTTATTCCAGGGACAGAACAGTACAATGCAGGGGCTTTTTTCCTTTTATTCACAGACCATTCTTAAGGCCTATTTAATAGTTCTGGTATTTTGGTAGACGGGCACACCTTTGCACAAGCTGGAGTGAAAGTGCCAAGAAATGAAGGACCATTTCAATTTTATGACTATCAGTATAGTACAAAGACATCTTAAGGACACTAAAAACTAGTAGCTACATACAACTACTTGGCTGTTCAGAAAAAAATAATGTCCATCCCTGAAATCAGTAGGGATTATCAATACATTCCTGTGCAGACAAAAGGTAAATAAATGGGCATAACTTCATTGTCTTGTCTGTGTCCAATTCTATTTAGTCTGCTGCTGGGTTTACCCAAAACCTAAATCAAATCCTAATTCTCAACTCCATCAAAAATACCAAACCTTCAATAAAAAAAACAAACACAGAAGTGAGGGCATGTTATTCATAACCAATTAATAAAGAATTATAGATATATATTCTTTAACTATTAACACAAGGTAAGCTTCCATTCTCCGTTCCTAGGGCAACGATGCACGCAGAATCAATTTCCTGTGACTGATGAGGACTTTCTGAATGAAAACCATGACAAAATTTCATTTAATCTGCAGTTGCAAAAAAAGACATAACAAAACATGAAAAATTACTTAGAAACCAAAGACTATAATCTTATTTGGTTTAATGCAAAGATCAATGAGCTATTCAGTAGGGGTATTCTTCTATTCTTCAAAACAGGTAGGAAAGTAACCAGCCCGAGAATACTTCTAACATACAGCCTCATTACACCCATCTATCTATTCAGACCCCATTTTCACGAAAAAACACTAACCTTGGACATAAAGCTTGAATACTCTGTTCAGCTTTGGGACCATCACTACAAGAAAGGCATCAAGATGCCTTTCATGGAACTGGTGAATTGTCTAGAGAATAAGTTTTTTAAGATTAGCCTAAATAAATCACAATATCTGACTCCTTCTGGTTAAAAATTGCTGCTCACCCTAGCAGCTACCAGGTAAGCAGGACGCAGAAAACCTATAGTGTTCCATATGCAATGTGCTGCCTACTTTTCTTTCCCCAAGAGAAGAAAGATGGAGGGAAAGACCTACAAAAAACTAAACGGGATTTCTAGATACAGCATTTCTCAAAATGGCACAATAGCTAACTTAAAACCCCACTTTCAGCAAACATCCAGTCCTCCAAAGCTCAGTAGATTAGCTTCTAGGGAAGTTCACCTGAACTATATGAACTAACTATAAAATTCAACTCCAAGTTTACTAAACAAAAGGAAGTAAGATGGTACAGCTAATACAGCACTTGGAAACACCACTGCGAACCCTTTTCCCTAATCTTGCCTAATACAGGCTGGAGGTTGCTGTGGTTAATCCTAATGGAGTCTTACTCGTTCACTAAATGCACAGTTTGTCTCATTGGTGACTGTCTTCTTTTAACTGAAGGTTGTAGCCATGTGGGGATTGGTCTCTTCTCCCAAGTAACAAGTGATAGAACAAGATGAAATAACCTCAAATTGTGCCAGGTTTAGATTGGATAGTAGGAAGAATTTCTTCACAGAAAGGATCGTCAAGCACTGAAACAGGCTGCCCAGCAAGGAGGCTCAGTTGTCAGCCCTGGGGGTATTTAAAAGAGTGCAGATGTAGCACTTAGGGACTTGGTTTAGTGGTGGGCTTGGCAGTGCTACATTAATGGTTGGACTTGGTGATCTTAAAGGTCTTCTCTGACCTAAATGATTCTATATAAATGGAAAGGAATACAGAACTATTCTCTCTCACATTTCAGAACTGGAGTGAGTACCAATCACCAACTCTTTAAAAACCCAGTGTAGTATGAACAGAAGACCAATAGCTTTGATTCTACTTCTAGACAGAGCCTTGTAAGCCTGATGAGGAGTCCAGGTGCTTTATTGCCACTAGACTGGAAGGGGCACTGACACGGGAAATAGATGGTGCAAAACTGGCTGCACAGAGCACCTCCCATTATAATGCGGTCTGATGGAGCTTTCCTGTTCCAGATCAAAGTTAGCTGAAGCATTTTTTTAGCTGGCTGCCATCCAGATAGTATTCAGACTACTAGATACCTGGGATGCTGGGACTAGTACAGAATTAATGTCAAAATGGAAACCACACCCTCCACAGACTCACAGGTAGTTTGATTCTGCATGCTCCCATTTTCACACATGCAGTACCTAAATGAGTACCTAGCCAAGTGTCTAGACCAATCCAGAACATTAAAGCCAGGCAGTTTTCAAGGTGTTGGCATAACATACATGAACAACTTTTGTGGCACGTTTTAAGTCCCAGTGAAGACGTTCTCAGCACAGACATTCAGTGTTACTGCTCATTTACTTCAACAGTCTCAGTATGAATTTTTGACTTTCACAATTTTTTAATTATATTATTTAAAGAAGTGGGTGGAGGAGAGTAGAGTAACATCCTGTACAGGCCTGACCAGCTCTATACCCATTGAATGCTGCATTTATTTTAAGAATCATGTTTCACAGATGTTACATTGTTCACAACTAAATGAATCCATATATTTTAGGCAACTATTATGCAGATACACTCTAACCAGCAGGAAATACTTTTTTTTTCAATTTAACAGCACATATATTTGAACTATATAACAAAGATTATTTCTGTCTTCTGTACTTTTTTTGTTTTGTTCAAAAAGCTTTAAAAGCATTACAGCAGACAGTGTAATTATGTGCAGGTTGACCTCAGCTGGAAGCATAATCCAAAGCTTGATTTAATCACAGAAGAGTCAAGTCTTACATTTCCTTTACTAATACTCCCAAAAGTTTCCCTGTTGCTCCAATTTTTTTGGTGCATTTTATAAAAACATTGTGATATGACACATAACCATTTTTAGATAAAATCAGCCATGAAGATGTTTTTCAGTATCTTCCTAAACTCCTTCATAGTTCTGAAATAACTACAGAATACCCTATTTTCCTATGAATTTAGATTGTGAGATGCCTGACAGTATTACCTGCCATTTCCAAGACGAGTTCTGAAGATTTAAATTGAAGCATACTCAGTTTCACAGGTAAAACTATGGATAGCTGTTGTTGGAGAGAAGTAGAGTACTGCAGAGTAGTTTTTAGATACTCCATCCTTTGTCCTGAGAACAGCAGTCCTAAGAGCAAAATACTCAGCTCTCCTGATGAGGCACTGGCAATTGTCCACAATGAGCTTCAGACAATGAGTTACAAAGAAGTAAAGCTACAGAGTACATAAAACCTGTATGCAAAATTTTAGCAACTGAACTTAGAAGGCAACCCTTTTTTTTTGCATCAGAACGTGCTTAGAACTGTTTGTCTTTAAACAAACAAAAGAAATCACTGTTAAAAGCAAACACACTCCCACATGTCCTGACAATAAGCAGGAGTCTCAATTACATGAAATCTTCACTACAGGCAAACTGCATTTCTCACTCTTAAAAACATATGGTCCTGTACTTAAACGTCACCCATTATAGCTAAAAGATTAAGACTTGCCAGGACATCCAGCTGTTTGCATGATTGCATTGCCATCAATAATCCTTACCTTTGTAGTAAAAAAAGATCAGTTGCATTACTGTAGCAGTAACAGACCAAAGCCTGACTCTCCCACATAGATCTGAAGTACATTTTACTGCTAGGGCAGAAATCATCAAAGAGAACACAAAATCTAGATACAAAGGGAGGATGTCATGAATAAATTAGATAATACTGACTAGCATGGGAAGTGCTGGATGCAGCACTACATCTGTCTAAAATCTTAAGATTTACAAAAGATAAAAACAAGTGAATTCCATATTAACTTATTTGGAAACAACACAGCAATTGACCACCTACTGAGTGCACAAAAAGTGTCCAGTTTTTTCAAAGAGGCTTCTGAAGACAGGGATTTGAAGTGTATGCCGATGTACTGCCAAGGTTATTGTCTGGATTTGGGGAAAGTTTTTTAAATGGCTGTTTAAAGAAGAGCTGAGCTAATTCAACTAATTAAACCAAAAGCACACATAAAACATACATAACAAACAAGCTCCAAGTTCACATGTATTCAAGAAAATGAACAGCAACCAAAAGAGAACCCAACAAAGATACTGGAAAGCAAAACACGGGGTATTTAAAACACAAAAAAGTAAGAAAGAACACTTCCATAAGATGTGTCATCTAGGCCTCTGAAGAGCTGCTAATATAAAATGAGCCACTTTATTCCCCTTCAAACACTACTTAAAACAGTCCTTTACCTGCACACAGCGAGCCTGTGTACCTCAGCACACGTGTGCAGAGATGTTATGGGTGGGTGGCAGGGGGTTTGTACCAGGGGGGCAACAGAAGTGGCATCTGTGAGAAGATGCCAGAAGTGTCCCCCATGTCCAATAGAGCTAAAACCAGCGAGCTCCAGGATGGACCCGCCACTGGCAAAGGCCAAATCCATCAGCAACCACAATAGCACCTCTGGGATAACGCATTCAAGATGGGGAAAGATTGCTGGCACAACAACTGAAGCCCAAGAAAGGAGCAAGAACAGGTGAGAGGAACAACTCTGAACACACTGAGGTCAGTAAAGAAGCAGCTGGGGGAGGTTCTACACGCACCAGTGTAGAGATTCCCTTGCAACCTGTGGAAGACGCCATACTGGAGCAGATGGATGGGCCCGGAAGTAAAACATCATTTCACACAGAGCCCATGCTGGAGCAGGCTCTTGGCAATCTGTGGCCCCATGGACAAGGGAGCCCATGCTGGAGAAGTTTTCTGACAGGACTTACGATCTCATGGAGGACAGACACGGGAGCAGTCTGGTCCCCAAGGACTGCACCCCGTGAGATGGACTCACACTGCCAGAAGTCCACGGAGATCTGTCTCCTGTGGGTGGGTCCCCATGCTAGAGCAGGGGAAGAGCGCGAAGAGGAAGGAGTGGTAAAGAAAACAGGCGATGAACTGACCACAACCCAGCTTCCCTTTCCTCCTATGCCATCCAGGGAGAAGACGCAGAGAAATCAGTAGGGAGGTTGAGCCCAAGGTGAAGGGAGGGGTGGTGTGATGATGTTTTATGATTTGGTTTTATTTTTCATTATCAAACTCTGATTTATTGGCAATAGATTAAATTGATTTCCCCAAGCTGATACTGTTCCACCTGTGACAGTAACTGGTGAGTGATCTCTTCTTGTCCTTATCTTGACCCTATCATTTTCTCACCCTATCCAGCCGAGGAGGGGAGTCACAGAGCAGCTCTGGCGGGCACCTGGTGGACAACATCTACCCACTGCAAGAGCGCAACCCAGAAGCATATGACCAGCACAGATTGACTGGCCTCTTTTCACTCCTATCAGTTATCCTCACTTATACTCAGGTTAACAGCTCCTGGACAGTAACAATTGCTCTTGTCTAGCTCATTTACGCTGCCTACCAAAACGCACCTCATTCAACATACTACCCATAATAAAGCTCCACAGAAAAGGAAGAGAACTGAACTGAGTGAGAAAAACTGAAGTAGTATTTTAATGCAGCCAAGTGAGCCAAAACATTACTTCCATGTATGCATCATTACTGAACAATGCAACTTCTCTCCTCCCACACAAAATTCTAAATAGATATCTCAGCAGAACTGTATGTACATACATAACTTGTTGGAAAATCACAAGGCTCAGGCATAAAGCTGTCAGCTCTGACAACAATGTATGGAACACTAGATCTCTTCTGCAAGCTCGAGAGGGAGATGTCAACAATTAAAAACTATGCATCTCCTTCCCCGTAAACGAGACAAACATGTAACACCATGTGGGGGTTTTTTTAAGCTGGTACTCATCTGGTCACCATACCTTACTGCGTGATGTGGCTGTGCCACTCCTGAGTTAGATCGTCATGTCAAATGAGTGTTTATAAATACCAGGTATTAGTCTGAATTTAGTGTATTACTTAGAGTAGTATAGCATAGAAATAATAGCAAACAAGGGCTAACTGCATCGGAGCACTCATTGTACAGGAGTGCTAGGTTTTCCTTTTCCTGTTAGTAACACAGAAATAGGTATTTACATTGTAATGTAATTTGATGAATAAAATAGATCTGTTTAGATCTGTATTTCAGAGTTGTTACAGCATTTTGGGACTCCTTTCCTTTGAAAAGAGGCAAAATAACTAAAAGATAAAGTCACTAATGAATCACTGGTTGGTAGGAACATAGTAACTCCGAACAAAAAGACTACTAGGCAACACCTTACCCTGAAGGCTTGGCAAAGAACTTACTTTACAGGTATCCTGATGAGTTCTAAGTAATTTTTTTTCCTGCAAGTCAGAAGACTGAGAACATACATTACATAAGTGTTCAGGCTGTGTCATAAAATACTTTAACTTCTGGTCCACAGATTCTCTTCTCCTGTGCTTCTGAACCATGCTCTTAGTCAGGAAAATATACTCAAGAGCATCAAAACTGACAATTATCTAAACAAACTAAGATTTGCATACAACAAATACATTTAGTTACCAGGTATTACAGTACTAGTCTTAAAATCTAAGATGTAAGATTTGCAATGCCAGTACACAGGCCTAACCAAATACCTATCTACAGTAAAGAGCAAATGTTCTTTTATGAAAACAAAGAAGAACATTTGATGGGAAGAGAAAAAAATTAAAGACGTACAACCAATTTCACTGTGAAGTCAGCTCATGGGAATTAGATCAGCAGCACTGAATTAGTACCCTTAGCAGTTTTACAATGCATTTGGCATGGTAACAAATAATTCTCAAATGTCTGGTAAGTCTACTGTCAGACTTTTAAAAATCTAATTCAAAGCAGGTAAAGCATTACGACAATATCAGATTCTAAGTACCTGTGTGGGTGAATTTGCTTTTTAAAGCTGACCCAATAGCTTGCTCCTATCAAAAGAAGATTCCACTTCCCATCCCCACTTGCCTCTCTTCTTCACAGTCAACTTGGGTTCCATGTTCCTCTGCTCTCAAGTGCCCTCTTCTCCACTTCACTGGCTTTAGTATTTCTCAGATCATTCAACAAACTAACTCAGCATCTGGCAGAAAACTACTCTGTAGTCTCTCTTGGAGTAATTTACTGAGATTTATTGAGTTGAATCAGCGTACCACAAGGACAGAGAAGCAGAAGAGGAAGGAACACATAGCTGACGGGGGGAGGACAGAAAGCTACAGCATCCCCCCCTGTCAACACAAGCAAGCTGATGATCCAGTTCTTCAGCTCCCTTCAACAACACAGCTGATGAACCGCCTTTAAGCCCGGGTGACAGCTGAGAGGTAACTCAAATGGCCCTCTGTGTATTCTTTCAATGCTGGTAGAGTTCAGCCTCTACAGCACCTCATCCAATGGTGAAATCATGGACAGGCAGGCCTAAGGAAACAGCATTTCACATCCCTAGATGCAATTTTTAAAGTTTCCAAGCTCAAATAATGGGAATTTTATTTAAAAGCTGAATATGTCCAAAAAAAGCCCAGTAGGAACAACATATTCACAGTCCACTATTAATAACAAAAGGCTAAATAAGATACCAAGACAGTCCTTGGATCCTGTATCATGCGCACTTTTCCTTCTACCTTAACAGCAAACACAGTAAATTACAAGCTATTAAATCACTTTCATAACAGAACAGTATATCAGGCAAAAGCAATTTATATGAGCACCAGGGGAACACAGACTTCTATTCAGTGGTGCTAATTGTTTGGGTTGGTTTCATTCCTGTTCTTAGGGTGAAATGAATGGTAAAGGACACTCAATTTAAAAGTTGTAGTGAAATAAAAACCATGCATGATAAAGCAGCATGATAAAACACATTTGAAATTATACATACCATTTACCTATTCAGGTCAACTCTTCCAGAATACCTCCAATATTGCAAGTAGTATGGGATTTTTTAACCTCCTCCCGTATATTAATTTTTTTCTGAATTATACTACTCTGAAGTGACAAAATGATACAATTTAAAATTTGGACATCTGATGATCATGAACAAATAATACATTACTGAAGATTAAAGATTTTGGGCTCTGAAGCCACAGGGCTATTTACACCATAGAAAAATTACAAACTTTCAGAAACTTCTGGACCTGATATACAGATTTTCCCCCGCAAAAGTTTCACAACTTAATTAATACATTAATTTCTTTTTCTTTTCATTTCTTCTTTTTCTTCTTCATTTTTTAAATTTCCTTACAACAGATATAAAACACACAGTGTTTTTTAAAGTTCAGGCTTTCTTTAAAAAAAAAGAAAGCCCTAATCAAAACTAGTTCTATTTTAAGCATGGGGTTCAATTAGAAAACACAGTAAGGTTCCTTCTAACATAATAATCTATGATTCTAAGTTATTGAAAACCTTTTACAACACTCTCTCCCTAAAGTAGCTCAAAACAAGACATGATGCAATACTGTTACGAGAAAATTTGTGCTACTATTAATTTTAGATGACCCACGTAAATCATCTGCAAGTCACCACAAACAAATGTTAATTGTTTATTTAAATTACATTTTTCAGAGAAAAAAAAAACAACCAAAACCATCCAGTTCCATCACATCAATATCACAGCATTTTTCCAAAAGAAGGTCAGAACCACTTGCCTACAGATGCATTTTGAAAAGTATTGTAACAGTAGATAATGAAAATTTTGGGTTGTTTTATGCATTTATGAAATCAGAAGTACTCAACTTCCTTTAAAACAAAATCTAAAGGTTTGCTGAATGACTGGAAGTGTTTTTTAACACCTTTCCAGAAGCAAATCCTTAACAAAGAAGTCCACCAAGTGTTCAGATTTTTCTGAATGGGTAATGTTTGCCATTAGTAATCCAAAAAACTCACAGCCACACATTTGATATTACTACAACACCACCACACCCAGAAATAAGATATAGGGTCTTACCAATGAAAGTAACTTTACTGGAACTGAAAGCTGTATCTGCCAAAATTTTTGTGAGCGGTGAGTGGAGTCATGCTGATATATCACCTGTATTCTATTTTTATCTACAATCAATAGCTCCAGATGATCATGTCCAAAGTCTGGCTTGCCAGGGAAGCTGTCTTCTCATCAAAACAGATACATATACGTATTGACTAACTCAGTGATGCTCTGTATCCTTAAAATATCATTTTCCCTCTCCTCCTGTCCTATCTTCCTTCTCTCTGCACCATATTTCTGATGACTAGGTTTTCACCTCTTCCAAAAATGAAGTTTGGCAGATATATCTTTTGCTGGACTGAGCCCTAACTTCAACTGAATTTTTCTCCAGTAACAGCAATATCCTGGTGCATTGCAATGCTACGTTTCTAATAATACTAAAAAGTAAATGTTAAAAGCACATCCTCAAAAACAAAAAATGTAGTCATTTCCAGAAATCTCTGCTTCTCAATGTCTTCTTCAGCTTTGTGGTAGCAATATTTACATATGCAAAGCACAAAATCCTCCCTGATATTTGTAAACAGTGTCTTGTCACGTTACAGAAAAGATTAAATTAGAGCGAATCTGCTTTTAAATTCCAAACCTGCCTGGGTAATAATACTATGTCAGCCAGAAAAGGAGAGGAAAAAAATGTTACTGGCTTAAGAAAGCAGTTTTAAACAGCATTTACTTGAAGGGAGGACATTCAACTGAAGAGAAAAGATAATGGTGGAAAAAAATGAGAAAAAATATGCAAGACAAAGGTGAGCACGAAGAAAGTACAACCCAATATCATCTCTAAAAGCTAAGAAATTAAGGAAGCTGTGAACCCTGAGTAGCACAATGGATTATAGAACATATATTACATCGGTTGTTCACACCTCTTCAAAATATTCTGTCATATGAAAATGTTGCAAATGGGTACCTACAATTTTAAACAAAAACCAGGAAAATTTATCACTACATCTAAGGAAACAAGGGGAATATCAAATAAAATTATCTCAGCATCAGAATACTCTCCCAAATAAAAGACATAAATGGTTCCCAAGTCTCAATTTAGACAGTTAAAAAGACCATATATTGCACTTTCTTTCTTTTTTTTTTTCCCTCTTCTAGGTACTTTCCTTTCCTTATTTTCCTTTCTGGATAAGGAAATTAATTATGAGACTGGCAAGCTGCTGTCTTCAGTTTCTAAAAATTAAGTCCAGGCCAACTAACTAATACTGCTATATTCTACAGAATGTACTTTTACTTTTCATCTAAGATTTAAGTTCTGTCAAGAAAGACCCAATTTTTCAAGTCAATGCCCTTTTCTTTGTGTACATATAAGTTGCCCATGTTTTGAAAAAATGTACGTTGTTTTAAGTACTCTGATATTCGGATGCAGCTGCAGCAGTCATTGTCAGCTTGCTCTAGTAGTAGTAGCTCAGTGCTAGCCAGAGTATCAGTATCATGTGGGTGTCTCCTAAGAGCTTGGAGGTTACCTGCCTGGTCTACAGAGCATACCCTACAGTTGCTGACATACTTTGTTTTGGTTAGTACTAACTTACAGTACTAGTTCAGCACTTAAACAGCTTATTTACAAAAGATTTAGAATCCAAACAGTGTTACTAGAAACACGTGTTATCTACAAATAATAAGCACAAAAAAAAAGCATTCCAACAAAAGTAGCTTGGATTTCCCAAATGCTCAGCATTAGTCTTAACTCCGCTCTCCTCATGTCAAGAGGAAAAAAAAATTGCACAGTATTTTATTTTAATCCTCTGTGCTCCCAACGTTCAGCCCAAAGTGTTCTGTTCCCTCCTGAAACACCTTATGTATTTTCTAAACCTAATTATTGCAGTTCATATACAATATTCAGTCATTCCTTCTTCTTGCATACAAGGATGTTACATTGGTTTTGATGGTAACACAACTGCTGCTAACATCTTTTCTGTGTTACTGGAACACTGAACACTTTTTGTAATGTTTTATATTTACTTTTGCATTATTTTTGATGTTGAAGCTCTCTTTAAATCTCACTGTGCCTAGATGCAGATCACTGAACAGCAACCAGTCACCTCACTTTTGGAAAACTTCCACTTTTGTTACAGTGCCCCACTACCTACCATATAAACATTTGCTTTAGAACTCTATGCATATGGCCAAAAACAATGAAATAAAATTCTCCTAGTTACTGAGACAATCCTGAAAATTATTTATTACTAATATATTAAAACAGCTTCAACAAAACAAAATATTATTGGATATTATTTACCTTTTTTGATATAAAGAGAAATGAGTGACAATATTGAAGAAATACATGGTGGAAAGTGACAAATGTGAAACTCCATGACATATAACTGAACCAATTCTTTTCCACTTACCCTAATTTGACAAGCATATGTAATTCGTTCAAAACAAAAAAACCCCTTGCCTATTAAACACACAAAAGTAATTTAGAAAAAATTATCTGATTAATGAAGGAAATAAAAGTGACCAAATAGCTTTCCAAAACCCTACATTTTCTTCTCATACAAGTTGTTAGAGTAACAAAATAGATTTGTTTTTCCTTAGCCCTTCTAGTTCTTTGAATCAAAAGAAAATTAAGTCAAGCAACACAAGATAAAGGTTTTCAGGACTATTCTCATACTTAGCAAATACATTACTATACAGGAGATGGAGATTAAAAATAGCAGTAGGTCCTCACTTTCAACGCAGTCTTAAGTCAGCCACTGAAGATAAGATGTTTCCAGAATTACTTCAACATTTAACCAGGCACTTAAAAGTGTTTGAACTTACATATTAAAAAAAAATATTCAAAAGAAGACACATAGAGCAGGGCTACAAAATGGTCTTTGTCTACCTGCAAACACTAGAATTCATAGATTTTATAAAGCAAAAAGAAAACCAAAGCAAGCTTCTGACTAGTTGTATACCTGGCACTCAAGATCCTATAGACTGCCATCCACCAAATTTCAGTCTACCAGGGCAACTAAGAGCTGTATGGAACAGCAACATTCCCAGGGGCTGATAATTCAAAGATGCTGAAGCAGACAAGAAACGTACAGATCAGCTTCCCAAACCCTCAACTCTCAATGCAAGAGCACACAAGGAAATGTGGCTGGGGCATGACTAAGCCACCCATCCCTCTTGATCACAATTTACACTAACACCACTTTTTATTCAGGAAAACATGACTACCTTCAGCCTTTTGAGAACACAGAATGGACAAAGAGATACAGCGCCATTTTTGATATGACTAAACTCACAGAAATTTACAAACGTGTACACTTAGCCTAGAGAAACTCTTCTATATGTAGGAAGAACATAGACAGGAAACTGGCAAGACCAAGAATATAGAGGCAAACATTTTCTGCCTTCTTGACACAAAGTTTACTGTTTTGGAACTACTGCCCAGGAAGTTGGAATCCCAAATAAAGACTCAATGGTATACTCTCTGTTGGAGTATCATCTTTTTATCTTTTAACTGAGTACCTGAGGATTTTTTCAACAGGTATAAACTTAATGAACAAGTTTTTACTTTAAATTACTCAACTACTCCAAAATTAATAGTTTTGTTTGAAAAAAATAAAAGAAGTGCTATTTCAAAACTGCAAATCAGGCAGAAGAAAGGAATCCCAGGTCACACAGTTCCTCTACAACTATTTTACTTACTCACCTAGGATATGTTTCTACTTGCAACATTCTTATGGTTTATTAAAGGACTAAAATTCAGACTGAGATAAAAATTACTGTTACAAAAACCAACAATTACTAACTGCTGTGAAATAAACTGGCTTGTGTGTAATTTATGGAAAGCAAGGAATGTCCAAGCAGGGGATGCTTAAAACAATGAATATGAGGTTTGGTTGCTCACTTTGCTTTTACACCCCAAAGAATACAAATCAAGAGAAACTGCAAGCATTTCTCGAGTAACAGTCTAACTGCACAGGGGAATTTGTCCTGGGAAACAGAAGAGATAAGTGAAATAACTATAAACCACAGAGGCACATTTTAAGAGGCTAGATCAAGGTCTTTGGAGTTGCACAATTTTACATTAATGAAGACCTGTCACACTCCCTCCTAGATACCATTCTGGTTACCAGTGCTTCTCAATCACTTCCTCTTTTCCCAAAAAATTCTTGTAAGAGACAAAATTGTTTAAAATTGCTTGGATCCAACATTCCTGCTATCAGATGACAGAATTCCACCACAGATGAAAAAGGAAATTAAATGTGAGATAAAACATGGATTCAGCAGGTTTTCTTTAAACTACAAAAACCTTTACTTCAGAAATACCAAGCAGTACCCATCATCCACTGCTTCATTTGCTTAGAATTGCAATGACAAAGAGTAGCAGTATTTGCTTAAAAGAAAGACACTTCTTGTAGACCAAGTAAACCCGTAACAGGTAAGGAAAAGAGAAACCTGAGAGCCAAGAGGGAAAGAGCAGGTCATTCCAATGGTTTCTTTTCTTAAACATGAACTACCTTTAATTAAAGAAGGATAGACTTACACAACTGACAGAAGTACAGCTGTATTGACTTCAGGTACACTACCAGACTGGTTACCATGGGAAAGGAAGGTTGTACTGTAGTCAAATACATACATAGGCTCTGCCATTTTGTCTGCACCAAGTTCAGAACTTTAACAGAGAATAAAATTATGTAGCTTAGAGAACCAATTTATTTTTTTGCCAACAGTACTGGTACTAACAAAATAGAAATTGAGATTCTCCAAGAAACAAACAGTTCTTTCTTAGTAATTCCTAACTAGTGTTTCCTCAAAAACACCACATCCCTCGAGTTAGGTATCCAGTTCCCAAATTCCACACGTTTAACAGGAGCTTCTCTTATCCTGCACATCTCCTTGTAAAAATGGCTGAATTGAAGGCTAAGTCTAATCGAAGCAGACACTCTCAGGCATTCATGCAGTCAAAAAAATCAGTGAAAGACGATGTTTTCATATTCTGTGGACTAAAACTACTGCTGAATCTTGTCAGACTGATTTCCAATTGTACACCACACAGCAAGATTTAATTAAGTCCTTTAAATAGACATAAAAAAAAAAAAAAAGTTACATATCCTAACGCAACACAACAGTTCGGAAACATACTTTTACCTGGCAATGTTGTACTTGGATGTTCTTACCGTGATTACATCATTGATACTACAACTTTCTCATACTCTGTAACTCCAGTCACCAAGGAAAAGCTTGGCCTTAATTCTACAGACTCAAAACTATGCCATCAGAGAGCAAGAAGATATGCTCACACTCCATCAAGGAAAAAACGATCACCACCACACATTTTTTGAAAGAACATTGGCAGGATATATGTGGCAGCTGAAGCAGCCAAACCTGACCTATATCCATAACAGAATTAAGATGATGTTTGCAAAAACAGAGAGTAGCGTAACCAGATTCATACTCATAGTCACACCTTGATAGATCCGGGTACATTCTGGACCAGGGCCAGATGCACAGAAAAAAGTGTAGAATTCTCATTTTATACTGGGGAAATCTGGGTCCTCATACAACTCAGTCCACGAAGACTGAGAAGGTGTAAAAATTCTCACACACTGATGCTAGAAGTTAGTTAGACGGACGTCCTCAACTACGCTGTCTAAAACAGCACACGGTGTAAGAAAAACATGAAGTGTCCTGAAACATCCGAGTCTTGACAGACAATACCAAGAACAACACAGCAAATACCCACAAGGACCAGACAGCTAGCTTTTTTTAAAAATCCCAACTCTAGGAACTTCTCAGCTGAACAAAACTTGTACTTATTCCAGCTCCACTGGAAAACAATCTCGCTACATAAATACCAGATTCAGCACCCAGAGCCTGTATAAACTTCGAATTTTTTGGTCTCAAATGCCAAAACTGTACTGTCAAAATAAACACCATATATTGCTGCTCTCATTTAACAGAAAAAATTCAGACCCCAACACATCCAGGTGCAAGGCAATGCAAGAACAAGTATATGGGAGCAAGACCTTGCCAAATCCATCGGTATTTATTCACAAAACATCTATATTTGATCACACAGAAAAAAGTACTGAGCCACACTCAGATGAATAGGGAAATCTGCACCTCCTTAACTCCTGGCCCTACAGACCTTGGAAAGGTTAAGCCTCATCTTCTCACTAAGGAACAGGACAACAAGAACAAGGAAAAGCACGACTAAAAATGATGTCACAGATTAAACTAAATCGGACACTAAAGTGGGGACATCTGGACCACGCAGTAGCCTCACCTCCTGGATGCGCCTGCGGGCCCTCTGGAGCACCTCCTCGTACCCCTTCTGTCGCAGCTCACTCAGGCTCTCGTAATACTCTTCGGGGTCGTCGGTCTCGGTGAACAGCACCTGCGAAAGGATCTTCCAGCCACAGGTATCCAAGCTGTGAACCAAGTAAACTTGCAGCTTGTAGCAGAGAGCGTCCATCTCCTGCTCGGACAGTTCCGGCGCTCCGAACAGCACCGTCCACATGCCCGAGGGCTCCTCGGGGAAGGCAGGCAGGTAGGGCTCCAGCTCCGAGTTCACCGAGCATAGTTGCTGGTGCACGGCCCGCAAGTCTTGGAAGGAGAAAAGGCCGGCCCAGCTGCACTCCTCCCCCGCGGGCTCAGCGTCGGGAGCGCCCAGCTCGCCCGCCCGCGGCGGCGAGGGCGGCAGCGACAGCGCGGCGGCCACGTCCTCCTTCCCCAGCTCCAGCACTTCGATCTCCTCGGCGGCACCTGCCACCTCCGGGCCGCGCTGCGGCCTCCGGGCCGGGCTGCCCTTGGCGCGCAGCGGGCTCTTGGGCAGCGCCTCGGCCCGGGGATGGGCGCAGCCCCGGGGTGGCCCCGGGTCCCTGCGNCGCTGGCGCTGCGCCGTGCGGTTGTGGCAGGTGATGGCGAACTTGCCCTCGATCTCGTTCCAGGCCACGATGAAGGCGAACTTGTGCTTCTCCCGCTCCTGGAAGGCGTGGGGCCTGACGGCCACCCAGTCGGCCTCCAGCGTCTCCTCCAGGGCGAAGGCGGACATGGCGCTGCGCGGCTCCGCACACGGGCACAAGCCGCCCGCCCTCCGCGCTCCCGTCCCGTCAGCTGCTCCGCAACCCCGCGCCGCCTTACCGCCC